>ONZK01002745.1:0-14235 GCA_900322385.1 Pharnaceum exiguum | reverse complement strand
ACCTTTCCACATCCCGGGCCAATCAGAGTAGGATACGGCGTCACAGTTAACAGGAAAACGTAACGGCGTTAGAGCAGGTACCCATATTGGTACAATATTGAAAGTTCAGGTACTCTTTTTGACATATTGAATAAGTGAGACCCCAAATTGGTATTATGCTATAGGTCAGGTACCTAAAATGGTATTTTTCCCAGAAATTATGATTTAGCAGGGTCTCGATATATGTCTTTATATAAGGTCTAACTCAAAGGGATACTCGGTAGGTCGGTATTCCGAGAAAAAAGAGAAATTTTTACAAAAGTTTTATTTTTCGCTTTGATGAAAAAATTAACGGATTTTTCACCATATACCCCTGAGCTTTAGGGTAATTCGCGTTATACCCTCAATGTTTCATGAATTCACCGTGTACCCCTGAGCTTTATAACTTGATCACCAAATACCCTTAATGCTAACAAATTCTTAACGGCGTTAGTTTTTTATTATGTGGCATGTGATAATTGGTTGATTGAAATTAAAATGACCTTATTACCCTTCTTTATGTAGTTAGATGAATTTATCGTCTTTATTGATTTTCTTTCTTATTTTTCCCTCTAGCTCGTGCTCTATTGTCTTCCACTTCTTTACCCAGTCACCCAGATAGATCAACAGAACTTCAACATGAAAATAAGAACCCAGCATAGCATCACTTCATAACAAATATTTTGTAACATATGTTTCAAAACAAACTCGGCCCACTACCACCACGGCGATAAGATGCCACAAATTGACATCACTACAACAAGATATTACAACGCCGCCGCTATTTATTTTCAATCCCCATCTTCTCTTTCCCAATATTAATTCCATATCTGATCATGCTTTAGTTTTTGAGAGGGAGATGACAAAGATGGTGGTGGGAAGTGTTGTCGACGGAGCCTTGTGACGAAGGCCCCATCACCTGGCCTTTATCACAATAGATTAGTGTTTCTCCGCCGTCCCAACCGCCGTTGTTGCCTCCACCTCGCCCCACTCCTTTAAATGAACCTTCTCGCTATCGCCGCGCCGCTAGCTGTATTGAACAAAATGTGATGTAAGGGGAGAGAAAGATTGATAACCTGGGAGCAAGACATCAAACTTCAATCCGACAATGGTAGAGGGAACTTAAGAGAACTTATTGGACTATTATATGGATGAAATATGAGGAAGTAGAGCTGTGCATAAAAAACCGTAACCGTTAACCGAACCGTAAACCGCTCGAACAGAACCGAAAATAACCGTAACCGTTTCAAACCGCAAGTTCGGTTAATTGAACCGCATTAACCGTATTTTTTACGGTTTGGTTTCGGTATGTGAAACCTGGCCACGGTTAACCGCGGTTAACCGAAATGGTTTGAACACGTCATTTTATATTATTTTTTTCACAATGTTTTTAAAACTTAGCTGTTGTTTTTAGCTTTTACCCTTACCCAGCTACCAACCCAAATCTCGCATTCCCCATTCTCTCTTTCTGATCCAGCTCCTCCACCATCCGCCGACCACGCTCGTCCACCTCAATCTCGGCTGCATCGACGCCATCCACCATCCACTCTCTCTCTCTCTCTTTCTCAATCTGCTCCACCTTAACACGGACAACACCACCATGACGACAACCAATTCAGACCACGGGGATGCCCCACCCACAAATGGTACTTCGATATTCCCATTTATAATTTGCTCATTACATCTCAATTTCAATCTTGATGATTTGTTAATTCTCCTAATTTTGATCAATGTATATCTACATTCCGAATAACCAGCGGATATGGAACTATCAAATGATTCAACCTGTGGACGTTGTTGCTCCCCCTCCTCGGCCAAATCAGAAGACAAAAGGATCTTGGAACATGATTATGGATAATTGGACTTTTGGAAGAATTCTTGGTTTTATTTGTTTATTATTATAATGTTGCAGCTAAGGAAAAGGGATAGTAAATGTGTTTTGTTTGCAATGGTTAACAGTTCGGCAGGCCACACTTGAGTCTTTACACTTAACTGAGGAAAAAAGAAAAAGGATCGAAAATATGTTTGTTTTAAAACGGTTAACGGTTAACCGATAACGGTTAACCGTAAATGCTGCGGTTCGGTTTTGGTTATTAGTTTTTGATAACCGAAAACCGTTTTGCACAACCCTATGAGGAAGTAGTTAATCTGAAAATGTCTTTTAAATAGGTAGAAAGGGTTGATGAAGGCTGATGTCACGTGGTGGTTGAGATTGGAGAGGAAGGAGATGAATTGATGATATCGGTGATGTTGAAGCCATAGTTTCTCAGTTGTTCTCTAGTACTAACTGAAAGAAAAAGATAAGGGGTAATTATGGCATTTAACTCTGGAAGTAAACGGGACATCACGAAGGGTATTTGACGACCAAGTTACAAAGCTCAGGGGTACACAATGAATTAATGAAACATCGAGGGTACAATGCGAATTACCCTAAAGCTCAGGGGTATATGGTGAAAAATCCGAAAAATTAAACACTGAAGATATACAGTCGGTATTCCAAATTTCCAATATGCTCCGTTTTGGGTTGCTCGGACTTGGGTTACTAAAAACACACAAAAAATTGTTTTAATTTAACCTGTTTCATATATGTGAGTAGTTATGAAGGACAAATTGAGTAATCATTAATGACCTCACTGCTAAGCAAAAATGACCCCTCAAATAAGCAAAAATGACCCCTCAAATAAGCAAAAATAACCCTCCCCCCACTAAGTCTCATCTAGGATTTATTACATGAGACAAAGTTGGGGTGTAAACGAGCTGAGTGCCCGAGCCGCCTAGGGTTCGAGCTCGACTCGCCAATCATGGGGCTCAGCTACACCCGGCAATCATGTCGCTCAGACAGGTTTCGGGTTCGTGTTTTCGGGTTTGTAATTTCTGGGTCAGGTTTTGGTCGGTTCGGGTTCGACACAACGGATTGGCACAATTTTTTGTTCGATAAAATTATTTTATTGATATTTTATTGAAATTTAAACATTATTTTAAAAAATTTAAGAAAAATATTATTTTATTATTTTTTAAATAAAATTGAAATTGGAAAATGTACATTTATGAATATTTTATTAGACAAACACATCGTTTCGGTGGGGTCGGGTCTAATCCGGATTTTACGTGTTTTCGGGTTCGGTTAGTTTCGAGTTCTGGTCGAGCTTTTCGTGTTTGTGACCCATTGTTTTTGGGTCGGTTTACAAGTGAATTTCGAGTCATGAAAATTTCTACCGGGTCTAGGCTCAGCTCATTTAGAGCTCGAGCATGGTTCAAGTGAGTTTGGATTCGAATAATAACCCATTTTTATATATTTTGATATAAATTTATGAAATGTACTAGATATTATATTAATAAATTTGTATTTGTTAATGCTTATATAGTTTGAGTGTTTGACTTTTAATGACTAATATATCTCCAATTATATCAAGTATAAATATTTACAAAAACCCATGAAAAATAATAAAAATAATTGTAGATATCGAATTTTGTATGAGGTATTGCCACGCCTTATGATCTAAAACTACTCCGTATTGGCATTTATTTTAGTACTCTAGCTGCTGATGGATCCTTGAAAACTTGAGAATCGCGACCCGAAATTGAGTTCATAATTTCGATTAGGCAAATTTGTTGGCACACCCCTTTTATATACCATAGTTTGTAAGGACACCCCTTTTATATTCAAATTTGTTGGCACACCCCTTAAAACGTAAAAGTGTTGTTTTACTGTTTAGACACCCCAAAATTGACCATTTACCAAAAATCAACGCGGAATTCCCCTTCTACCCCTGTTTGACTCAAGTTGACCATTTTATCAAAAATCAACCTATAATTATTTTTGATAAAATTCTAAATTATGGATAATTTTGAAAACATATTAAAGGATAATGAAAACAATCAAGGGTGGAAGATAAATTAGAGGAGTGTACGTAATGAGGAAGGGAGGGATTTCAGGTTGTTTTTTAATAAAATGGTCAATTTGGGTCAAATAGGGGTAAAAGAGGAATTTCAAGTCGGTTTTTGGTCAAATGGTCAATTTTGGGGTGTCTAAACAACACTTTTTGATTTCAAGGAGTGTGCCAACAAATTTGAATATAAAAGGGGTGTCCTTACAAACTTCGGTATTTAAAAGGGGTGAGCTAACAATTTTCCCTTTCGATTAATAATTATTGGTCGTTTGGGACTTTAATAATGGCATATTAACATTTCAATTTATTGATTTTAGTCATAGACCTAATTATCACTTAATTTTTCAGCCCAGTCCACAAAAAAAGATAGCAATTTTCACCCATTTAATTAATTTCTGAAGAAATTATAATTGCTAGGAAGACAAGTATTTCTCTTTTTCCCACATATTCACGAAATAAAAAAGATCATTTCCGAAATTCTTTTATACCAAATATCAAAACGGATAAGATTTCCGAATATTTATTAAAGAAACCCCGAATGCCCAAAAAGGTATTTTACCTTTGGCAGTTGGACAAATTGGTATTCATAGTTTAATTGGGACAATAAGGTATTTTTCAAATGAGGGTGTGACATATTGGTATCCAAAACATTAAAATAATAATTTCATTTCAGTTTCCACATTTTTCATTCAGTCACATATTATTTCACAAGTAAAATGACTTTTGTACCCTTAATTTAAACCAACTAAATTACTGGGCAAAAAATTACAAAACGCATCACTTTTCTCTCTCCTTCGCCTTCCCCATCAGTCCACCACCAACCAGCATTCCCTTTGCCATTCTCTCTCCTCACCGCCAACACTTTTTGCCTGCTCCATCCGTCATCGATGTTCTCCATCACCACCATCCGTCACCGGCACACCGAACAGATACCCATGCCCTTCACTAACCACAAATCAAATCACGCCCCCCACCACCACCACATATCTCTCATCTCCCATTCCGCATCAACCACACACCGACTCGCCACATAACTTGCCTACACCACTACCGCTAGCCCGTCTTGACCGTCGAGAATCCATGGGTTGGTGGTTAAGAAATATTAATTTATTATTTAGTTAAGGTATGAACTAATAAATTAGTGCTCTTTCTTGTTGTGGATTGATGATTTAGTATAAGTGTGTGAGTTGCATATCGTATGTACCAGAGTGAGAGAACAATCTGTTGTCTTGAACATTTATCTCAATTGGTTTCAGATGGAGGTTGTGAAAAGCAATCCAATGATGCAGCAATTATCGAAAGCTCCAATTACAAACTATTGTATCATGACTTATGAGATTTGTAATGTGTTTACTCAAAACTTTGTCCTATCCAAGTAATGCCACAAAAAATCTTACTGATGGTGGTGGTAATGTATAGAGTGATGGACTGATGGTGGTGCAAAGAGCAAAGAGACGGTGAGTGGTGACAAACTGACAATGTGGGATTTTGGGGGCTCTGTTTTTATATTTAGTTTTTTAGTTAGCTTCTGAGGGTATAAATGTCATTTTACAAATTGAGAATGAAATTAGTATTTTAGTATTTTGCATACCTATATGTCACACCCTCATTTAAAAAATACCTTATTGTCCCAATCAAACTTATGAATACCAATTTGTCCAACTGCCCAAAGGTAAAATACCTTTTTGGGCATTCGGGGATTAATGAAATATAAAAACCTCACAAAAGCTCGGCCCCAGGCCGGGCACAACGCCAACTACCGCTTCACATACAACATAAAAGGGGTGGTCCGGCACAAGGAAAGAGGCATCGGGACCTGAAGCCGTGCGCCGGCCTTTCTTTCCTGCGCGTCTGAAATCGTATCTAATATTTCTGAAATATTCACAATATTCACTCGTTTTATTCCAATTTTAAGGGAATTCTCAACACTTTATGATCCCTATAAATAACAGCTCATTCCGGCCACTCTGTTTTGATCATCAATTAACCTAAAATTATTATGCAAAATCACTTCTCACTCTCCTATAATTCTCCTATAATTCTGTAATACTCTCTAAGCACTTAGTCTACGATCAACCTAAAATCTCTAAAAACACATGAACACATCACATAAATCATCATCAAGCATTCAAGCTAAGCGTCCATATTCTCAAGAGAAAAAAGAAAATTAACACCAAACAAGTCCCCTTTCTCAAGCTTAGCAAGTCCTAATCCGTAAGAGTGTTAAAGTAGACTTCCCAATGAGCTAGGTACTGAAGGCACTAAACTCTACTTCTTTATGCCCCTCTTTTAAAGCTTCTTTTTAGTTTCCGAGTTGTCAATTCCGATTTATCATTTGAACTCTTTTAATTTGGTCATTAAGTGTGAAGGTAACAATTATGAGATTTGAATGGTATATAAGAAGCTCCTTAAGATGTGATCTTCTTGAGGATGTACGTCTTGTAAATATTTGATAATTGTTGCATATATCACCAGAATAATTGAATAAAACTTCAAATTAACTAAGAAGTGGTCATTATCTAATAAATTGAACCTTATGTACAACAACAACAATAACTCAGTCCAACTCCCATCTCAAATGAGGTATTGAGGGAGTCTAATGTACACAACCTTATACCGATCTAAAAAATCGGGAGACTGTTTCCAAAATGACCCACTTAGTACCTTTATGAGAACCGCTTTGTGCCTACTATGCGAAACCGTTAGAAACCAATGTAACAATAAAATATTTGCACCTGCAGTGAAAACTCATCAAAAACGCGACCAATGTAACCATAAAAACATAAAGTCGCGAGAAAACATGCAAAGCCTAAATAACGCATAAGTAAATGTATAAAACACAATAATTAGCAAGCAAGACTACAACCACCCTATAAAGTACGAGCACAACATGAACAACAAAAACGCTAGACACATCAATTCCTTATGATCCAACACTACACCTTATACAAACAGATCTAGTACCCTACACTAACAATCTATAACCCTAATTCTCATTCTCCAAGAGCTTTTATCTAAGGCCCTGTCCTCACTGAGTGATAGAGTAGTCATATCATGTCTAACACATTCTCCCCAACTCTTCTTCGGCCTACCTCTCCTTCTAACCCCACTCACAACCATGTTTTCACACCTACGCACTGGAGCATCCAGGGCTCTCTTCCTAACATGCCCAAACCATCGCAGTCTGGTCACTCGCATCTTATCTACGAACGGAGCCACTCCCAACTTTACTCTGACCGCCGTATTTCTAATCATATCCATCCTGGTCAGACCACACATCCAGTGCAGCATCCGCATCTCTGCAACTGTACTTTGTGAAAAAAAAAAAAATTGCATGTACATAAACATCACCTAAAATAGATAAATTTGCATTATGTTGTTAATTTGAAAAAGTGGTTTAATTACAATTACACAATATTGGATTGTTTTAAGTTAGTACTGGTTACCAGACCTAATAGTTCTGGTTACCAGTACCTTTGCATTAACATTGTCCTTACATATTCGTCCCTTCGGTTTGTCCTTTCGATTGTACCTTTCAGTTAAATGGCAAGGCAAGTGGCATTTTCTATTATATTGAGCTAAAATAGTTTTCTAATTGGTTTCCTAATAAAAAGTTGGTGGCGAATATGTTAAGCATTAACATTCAAACCACCTAACGGCTAGATGCATGAGTTTACCAAGTCGAAAGATGGTTTTATCCTCTTAGAGAGGGGGGCATGTACCTACAAAGACAAGGCAAAACGAGCGAGTCGAGGGTATACAAATAAGTTCATATTTTCCGATATATGGTCTGTCTTTTTTTTCTGTCATGCATATAGTTGTATTGCCTCCCAATTTACTTTCTTTGCAGCTCTGTGTGGGAAGAAAATTGTCCGGCTTATCTGCTGAGAAGCATTGGAATTCATGGCCTTTTAAGTTTAATTCATCTGTTTCCATTTAATTTCTGCATCTGTGTGTCTTCTTTCTTCTTCTTTTTTTTATCACTTTCTTTTAAAATTAATATTTATCTTAAGGGGTTATGAATTGTGTTGAATATTTAGGATGATTCCCATTATAATTTATTTTCAAATATGCTTGGTATTACCAAGTAGCAACTCTGTACTTTATGATCTTTTCACTGATAATGTATGATATGATACCGCCTGCAGGCTGTGAAGAAGCTTGGTTTTTTGGGGTTTTTCACCCGTGGGCTTCCTCTCCGTATTGTTATGATCGATACTCTCACCGGAGCACAATGAGGGATATATGATGCATCTAAAGTATTAGTTGGGCAATATATCCTTTATGCATCTTATCAAGACATTTCCACGGCTTCTTCTATTATCAGTAAGATCGCATATCAAACCAGTGGCTAGCCAGGAGTTTCAAATATTGCTTTAGCAGAGGTGGTCTCACAAGTTTATTGTCAAAAAGCTATCTAAAATGGCTCAAAGTCATGGCCATATATGATCAAGTTCACTCATTTTTTCCCTCTCAGAGTCTGTTTCAATTTTCGTTAATAATATGCTCCCTTTTGTGTATTTTTTTTCATTTCTTCCTTTTTTTGAGGTTTGTTTTCTCTGTCATCATTTACCAGTGATTATTTTAGGTTTTTTGGTTTATCAGTTATTGGATGGTGTTGTTTCCTAATGGTTCATGACTAGTAACTGAGCATAGATATACTATAATATACTAATTTGCGGTGAAGCAAACTCTTAATAGATACATTTTTGCGTTATTGTGCAGTGAATGTGGCCGATAAATTGTTGAACGTGTAAAGGAAAATATTTGTTAGGATAGAGTAGTTGTCCAAAGTATTCGACATGGATTTCTGAGAAACTCAAAGCATATAATTATCATGTGATACAAGCACTTTTTTTTTTAATGAGAACCTGATGAGCCAAAGAACCATTGGATGTGAAAATGGCAGGACGTGAACCTATAAGGAGGGTGATTATTGGTACAAATTTAGCCAATAGGGATCTGAGGGATGCTTCCATTTCTATTGAGGTCTTTTGGTGCAATAATATGCTGCTGAAGATTGGCACGTCTCGCGGTCCAGTTTAGCCTCGGTTTCAAGGGCAGGAAAGCTTTGAGTAAGGATGCTAAGCATGCTATTACTAAGAATGTTGTTACAGTGATCAGAAACCGTGTCTCCTTCACTCGTTAGGTTTCCACTCTATTCGATTATCTTCTTTTATTGGTGACAAACTATGTTCTTTATATGAAGCAATCACTAGCTCAGGCCCAGATTTTATATGGTTTTCCCAATGTGATTCCTTAGGAGGCTAATCAAGCCAAATCATATTGTAAGCCATTAATGCTTTTGTCATTACTGTTACACCATATGTAGGTATTAGTAATGTAAGACTTGAATGGTTCGGAATTGAAATGTATATATGTAGGACTAATTTTGAGATGTTACATGTGAGTAAGAAACCTTTTAGAGACTATTTTTGGTTTATCAGCAGAACATGGTCACTAAGTCATTCCGAAAGAAATGTCAGTAGTTTCAACTGCCTAATTGACTTGAGCTCATTTCAGACTTTTAAGATGTGATCATATTCGACTCCCTCTGATGAGAGAGTTCAATTTACATTCATGTAGAATTCATTGATCATATTGTTCCTCTACTTGATTAAATCAAGTCAGTCCCGCCCTTTTGAAATGTACCAACATGTTTTTACCTACATGGCTCATTGCATGTGCAACCTTCAACCGCAAATATATTGTACAATAGTACATTTCAGCTACAGTTACACATGAGGTCAAGCAACTATAAGAGCTATAAGCTCCATACAGAGCATGTGCGTAAGGGCAAGCTAAAACAAGTGCTAAAGCATTGCATCTCTTAGGCTGTGTGTTTTAATTTGTTGTGTAAAGCTAGAGTAAAATGGGTTATTGTTGTGTAACCGTTGAGTAATCGTTGATGGACACGTGAGCTACCTGATAATTATTTTTAGAGATAGTCTTTTGACTTCTCTTAGGCTGTGTGTTTTAATTTGTTCAATTTTTTTTAGATCAGTTTAGTTTTAGTTATAATTTAAATTGCCTTCAGTTCTTTTCATTACAGTTCGATTAGTTTAGTTTAGCTTTTGTTCTTTTCAGTTTCAAATCAGGTATTCACAGACAAACAAAACACACCCTTAAATCTTTGTATTTTGAATCATTTGGATCAATTCTCAAATGTCGTCTACAAAGAAATATTTAGTTCGTTATATTGAAGTGTTGGCATAGAGTGATAGTTGTAGAGATAACAATTGTTAAGCATATGATTAACTGTTAACAGAAAAATTAACTGTTAAATTTCGTGCACTGCACGAGTCTACACTAGTAGTTTAGAAAAAAAGAAATGAAGCAACTAAAAATTCTTTCTAGCTAAGTAAGCATAGAAAAAGAAGGCAAGATTTTTGGAGTTTTTCTTTTGTTTGAAATGGTAAGGAATGAAGGTGAACACTTGGGGTCCCATCTCTGGAAGTAACATACACCCAAGTGATAAGAACTACAACAAACTACTGTGTGGCTAAAAGGAGTTGAAAGAGAATGTGAGAAATGGGTAACCTGGTGAAAGGGGTAAAGAACCAGATTAGATCCACCTCACAAATTCTCCCAACACCAACCACACTTATAAAAAACAAGAAAATAAAACTACTTAAACATAAAAAAGACATAAATCTACAGGGACTTCAAACAGCTACATAAAACTACTAGGACTAGCCTAAAACTAGAACTTGGTAGCTTGAGCAGCAGGAACATCAATGTGCCGATACACATGCAGCAAAACGCGTTGGGTCGGGTTGGTCTGGGTCGGGTCGGGCCAACCAGATCGAAACACCAGATCAAGAAATGAAGATCTTTTACATCAACAAACTTCTCATCTGATGTGGGACTGGGCTAGTGCGGACAGATGAGATGCGGGTCGGGTCGGATTAACCCGGTTGAAAGTAACAAATCCATTGAGGATAAACAAGATCGCATTAATCTAAACAAAGAGATCGGAACAGACCGAACTCAAACAAAGAAACAACTGAGTTTTCCCAGTATGAAAACGAAAGCCCATGAGCCGAGTCGGATCTGAGATGGACAGTCCACAACCACTCGACTCAAGGCCAAGAAACCTCCAATCTAGAAGAACTCAGATCGGATCGGAACAAAAACAACCTTCAAACACCAAGCAAGGCTTGGGAAAGGAGAGAGAAAACTTTACTAGAACGGACATGGAGAGCGATGACTGAGGTGAGCGGTGGTGGTGGCTGGAACCGTGTGTGATTGGCAAGGCTAGGGTGTACTGGGATAGGATTCGGGGGTCGGGCTTGTGAAAGGCAAGAAAATGGGCAGGACTCGGGCTGGGTTGAAGGGAGTTTTAGAGAGAAGCGAGAGGAACTCTCTCTCTCTCTAGATTTTTGGAGTATGTAAAGAAATAGAATTTCATATTTTGTCATATGTGAGGAAATAGTTTCAAAATAAACTCAATTAAGGAATTAGAAATTTATCCAAACCCATTTGAAGTAAGTAGTTTTGTACCCCATTTGAAACTCTCATAACGTGAAATGCGTAAATAAATTCAAAATAATATCTTTTTGATTTGCTTGCCCAGTATCACCACCTACTTTCATCCTATTTAAAACTCTTGATCACTTCATCACTTTCACCACACCACTCTTACTTCATCGACAGTTACCCCATACTCCACTCTACGTCAGTTTCTTATTCCCATTTTCCAATATGCTGCCGCCTAAGTATAATAAGAAAAAAAGAGCAACCTCCACAAGCACAAGGCCAGAACCCCCATTAACACGTCGGAGAAGTCAAATTCTTAACCCTCCCCCTCTAGCGCCTCAACAAGACCAACATCAATCACGGGTACCAGATCTTCATGCAGCGCTTGATGTTTGGAATGAGATATTTCTGAGACTTCCAATAGAAGCTATTTTTCGTTTGAAGAGTGTATCTCCGGCCTGGGGTAAACATCTTTCTTTTCGTGACTTTGTTAACAATTACAGTAAATCACGGCATAGGAATACCATTAATAATATTTCCAGTGCTGGTGATAACTTCTTACTCTATCATCTCCGCGACAAGTTGGGTTTAGGTAGATTGGGTCACCTTAGAGTACCATCTAATGATGACTACAGAGGTAACAAGAAGGTTATATTAATAAATAGGTCAAAAAAAGAAGCAAAGGATGTTAAGAATTTTGAAAGGATCTTCGAATTCTTGCCACTCATAGAAAGTTATCCTATAGAAACAGGAACAGAAAATCAGGATAAGCGATGAAAACATGCGATGAGTGATTTTAACTTAATTGCGGTTTCTCGTGATTGGGTGTTGGGACAAGCAATTTTTAAACGAAGATGTAACCGTCGCCATGAGTTGTACGTGTGTAACCCCTTTACGAAAAATTGGTTCATGCTGCCTCCATTACTGGAGAGGCATACTTTCCCTGTCGATGTGATTGGATTTTTGTGTTACGACTCAGAGAATGTCGGGGCTGATGGGAATGACAAATTCAATGATAAGGTTGAGTTTGCGGTGGTAGGGGTGGAGAGCAGGAAAGGTCTCACCTTTCATACCCATGTTTACTTTTCTAAGAAGGGGAAGGGGAAGTGGAAGTCCTTTTGTGTGCGTTGCAAGAATACTGCCCCAGTTGATTGGTCTCCAGAGAGTATAAGTATAGTCACGTTAAATAACGTGTTTTATTGGCTTGGAGACAATAAGGTCATAGTCAAGTATGATGCAATTGGTGATCCCTTAAACTATGAGACAATTGATTTGCCTACGGCATCCTCAAAGAACTCCCTTATTGATGTAATGCGCTTGGCATCCTCAAAGAACTCCCTTATTGATGTAAGTGACGGTAAGATTAGATTTGTGGACGGAGTCGGAGTATATGCTGAAAAGATTTGTGTATGGGAGCTTGTTGGTGATGAAAATCGAGCATGGCATTTGAAGTATGACATACAGTACAGAGTCCCGACGGTTTCGGTGCTTTGGCATGTTTCAATGAGTCCAAAGAGGAGATCGTCTATGTCTTGAAAAAGAATGCTATTGTTGAAATGATGGTGTTTAACATGGAAACTGAGTCACTAGAAGCTGTCCGTCTAGTCCACTGGCCTAAAGGCATCGATCAAATAACAGGTGCCCAAGTTATTCCATATGCTTTACCGATATGCCCTACCTCGGCTTTGGAGGACCAAGAAAAGAAGACAATCAAAGGTAAGAAGACAATTAAAGAAAAGAAGAACATCCACAAAAAGAACATCCACCAAAAGAAGAAAATCCAAAACCGTTGAACTGGCCGTGAGGATCAAAATGAGTTCACTTCTCGGAGGCTATTTTGGTTCTTCTGTTTTCTTTTTTTTGGTTCTTTTGGTTTGAACTATGGATATGTCATCTGTTGGTTGGTGGCTTTATTTTGGTGATTTTTGCAATTATCTTTTGGGTGGGTAAGTGGATCTTTAGTGGGCAGTTCTTATAGTTTCAGGTGTTTTCTAATTGTGGAAGTAGGGCTATCTTTTATTGCATTTGCAGATCATCTAGGATCTGTAGTTTGATTTTATTTTAGTTTAGTATATAGTCTTGGAAAGAAAAGGTTCATTATTCTGTCTACTTGCAGTTGCAGTGGCTTTGATATAAATGAAATACCTTTTTTGGCTATAAAATCTGCATTCATTGTTTTGTACTGTATGCATAACCCATTGTATAAGTAGTTTCATTTCATTTTATATTTGTATATTGTCTTGGAAATTAAACTCGGTGTCTTGATGATTGGCACCAAGGCCAAGCTGCGCAATATGGTTGTTGTGTGGCACTACATGAGTGCATGGCGCAATATACCAACATTTGTTTGATCTACAAAATTTGAGTCACTGTTATCCAAGACTTGGTAAATCCTCACTCCACTTCTAGCTTTTTTTTATTCTTCTTTTGGACGAGACCTCTTTCTTTTCTCTGTGCTTTTGTAATCTATTCCTTCATTACTTGTATGAAGGCCTGTGAATATCTGCCCATCTTCCTCTTACTCTTTTTAATTTACTATAACAATTCACCTACTGTGAAACCCCGTATTTATAAATTATTTTATAAATATTTTATAAATGCTTTAAATGAATTTTATTAAATGGTGAGATTAATTTTATAATCTTATGGTTTTAATTGTTTATGTAAAGTGGGAGTTCGGGTTATTTTTATGGAAAGAGAGAATTGTTTTTATTTCCAAAACGGGAAACTTGATTTTTCTAGGTAGCCTATATATATTGGCTTAACCTAGAGAAAGCCCCCAAAGTTGTCAGACATAATTTTCCTCAGGTTCTCTTTTCTCCCTCTCTCTTTTCTTTCTCCCTTTGCG
>ONZK01002743.1:9181-21458 GCA_900322385.1 Pharnaceum exiguum | reverse complement strand
GGTGGAGGAGTCTGAAGATGCAATAATCAGTGTGGAGCATGCTAATAAGATAGTGGTGTTTGATGGAAATCCTGAGTTGGAAGATAAGATAGAGGAGAATGAAACGCATGGTAATTCCGCGCAACTGGCAAAAAATAAGGGGTCGCAGGATCATACGAATAATCCGAATCTAAATGTATTTCATTTGGTTGGCTTTCGGGGATGCTCTGCTGATGTTCGGTTCTTACTGCACATTGTTGACACTATCCCTACTAAGACAATCATATGTGATCCACGAGATTGTTTGTCAGTTTATGATCCTTGTGTTGATTTTCTAGATTCTATGGACATAATTCAAATTAGCAGAAGGCGAGCTCGTAAACTTGCTAGCATTGTAGAACCCAAGACAAAGGTAGTAGTTTCCTGATTAATCGATGTGATATAAACGCTTGGCGTGATGGTAGCAAGCTTCATTTGTCACATATCCTTTCTCAGGAGGGCTTGCATAGTTGCATCTATCCTTCTGTTGGAAATTGATGACTTGCCGCCTCAGATAGCTAGTGTGCATGTTTCTGTGTATATTCCTTAACTTAATTTCAGGATGCTATGTTATTCTTATTCATCATGTTTGTAGTGGTTAGAAATATAACTCCTGGGAATAAACTCTTGTAGTTTTATAGCTGAAGAGCCAATGGATCTGATCGCTATTTCACCGACATAACTCATAAAACAGGATTGGCGTCTCATACATGACCCTTTCTCACTCGAATGCCAAGCTCTATCACCAGACTAAGAATTCCGATAATCTACTGAAAAATTTAGGGCTATATTTGGGGAAGGGTGATATGAGCAAGGTAATGGTGAAAGTGTGAAGGCGTTGGGCTCCCATGGCTGCCTAGGCCAAGGTCATTTCAACTCTTCACTACTTTAAGCCATCTGGCTTTGATTGATCCTAACATTACTATCGCTGCCCTCATTGGCAAGTCCGCAGGCTACTAGAATGAACTTGTGAATGACTGAAGGCGAGTGTGAGTCAGTCAACTTAACATAGCTAGCAGATGATTCCTACATTCCTGCTTGAATTGGTAATATACAGGCAATTTACTTCCTCCCCTTCCCCTCTTTCTTTGATGGCTTCACCGATTGTAGAAAGTGTTGTGTGAGTGTATGAAGCACGGACACTACTATGATAAAGTGCCGTGTCGCAAATTCGAAGACACTAGCTTGGAAGGGCTTTGCGCCTTAGATGGTAAACGCGCATTTCCAGTTGATGAGAAGAAAGAGTGCCTCCCTCCTAACTTTTGAGTAAGAGATGCCTAGCGCTCTTTGTAGGCATAACCGCAGTTGGGGATACGAGTTTCTCTACAAACTGAGCTACAGCCCTCGTCCACTCAGGGGGGTGCGGACACACCTGCGCTAAACCCATCATATCCGTGTCGAAAACTTATATCCTATCATGTGTTGTTTTTCGTTTTTCTTACGACGTCCTTCACAAGGGCACTTTTTCTCAACCGAACCAATAAAAAAGATTACAGGGATATCAAACTTGTACTATTTATTGGAATTTTAAGTAAAATGTGGATGTTTAATGTATCTTTTCACCCTAAAAAATAACAACTAATTACGTATTACCGTATCCTAATTTTTAAGAGCGCAGCTGCCGCGTTTGTGTTTCTATACATGTCCCATTTCCGAAATCCGTTTCCGTGTTCATGCAACATAGGTGCGGGTGCTCATCAAGTCAAGCGGGGGTGTGTTTTCTTTCTTTGAGATGTAAGACAAAGAGAAATTGGATACTATCGTTTATATTAAGTTGAAAGCCAGAAGTAGCCTTTGCTACAATAATCGATGATCTTCAAACATTGCGATGATGGTGGAAATGATATAAAGGAAGAACTCGTAGGACTAAGGGATTGTTCTCCTCATCTTCTAAAAACTTCAATTCAGTTTAGTTTTGTTCAGAGGTGAATTTGTTAATGTAATAAACTTTGATCCCGATATTCATTCGTAGTTATTAGTATATCATTACAAATTTCCCATCATATGGTTTCATGTACAATATTAATATGGTTATGATACGGTTTAGTGTCAAAATAATTAAATAAAAAGTTCAGTTTTTCAATTTAGTCGGTCAAAATGAATTGGGGAGAACAAGACGAAGTCCTTAAGTCCATTAGAAAAGGGTGGTAATTAAGAAGAGAGAGTTGTTCAAGTGGTAGAGAGCACACCTTCAACCCCTAAGGTTGCGGACTTGATTTTTATCGACCTCAGTCCCTCCCTTAACACCCAAAAAAAAGGTTGGTAATTCTACCTTTGACCATGTTGACCTTGGCGGATGCAATGTTGGAGGCTTGGAGCTATGACCCAACCTCTTTGTTTTTCTCTCTTCATTTATAGGCAATTATTTCAAAAAAAAATTAAAGGTTTTTTTTTGATGCGATAATATTTAATTATTATTTACTTAAAAAGGAGGGTGGTCTAGTTACACCCGTTTGAATGATAGAATAAACAATGTTTGGCTATGGGAAGAAGTGCTAAGCCCGGTGTGCCTCCCTCCCCCACCCACTAAACAAATAAAGAAACTTATTTTTTCTATAAAAAAAAAATGGTTTTTGGAGAAAAAAAATGAAAACGAAAGTTAAGAAACTGATCGACTTGTAGACCTTGCGATCTTGCAAGAAGATTAAGCTTATTTGGTTCAGTTTATCTGTTGTACCTTAATTTGTTCCCACTTCCCACTTCTTCTGGGATAGAAGCATAAAAATGTTGGCAATTTTGAATGCAACTAGAATTTGTAGTGAAAATGACCGGGCAGATGAATCGTATAAAAAATTAACTTTGTGAAATATTAATTATAAGTTTGAGCAATCTTAATTAATCTTTCATTGATTCGGTTCCAGGCTACTTTGTAAGTTATCACATATTCACATTGTTCTTCTCTTTTATCTTTGATGAACAATTGTTCCTTGCGATTTTAATAAATCTCAAAAGAGATGCGATGTATAAGTTCTCTAAAAAAAAGAGAAGAGATATAAGGCCTCACTTCTAAATATTTTCACCAAATTTTGGCCGAGAGACGGGAGGAGAGGGAACTCGAAGTACAAGTGTAAGGTATATATGAAGAAAATGGATGTCTATAGTCGCACATTAACATGCATGCCAAGAATACCCTCTCTTATCCAAGAAGAATATTGCTCGGTCGATTATTTTTGTCCTTGCCCTTTTTCGATAGTATATATTATATAATGTGGAAACACAGAAACTTGTAAGAACCCGGTTCATCACTAATGTTGGGTATTTATAACATAAAAAGGTTGATTAATGATCTATTGGTAATACTTAGTAACCCTAACCCCGTCTCATATAGTCATATATGATGTACAAAATAACCTGTATTCAAAGAAGAGAGAGTTGCTCAAGTGATAGAGGTTGGGGGCTCGATTCTTATCGGCCTCAGTGCCTCCCTTTACACCAAAAAAAAAAAAAAAAACCTGTATTCATAGTGTATAATTTAAGCCAAACCATTGCAATAGTGTTTAGTTCATATAGGTGATTCATGGAAGCTGTTTTTCTTTTTTTTATTGTAGACAACTTATAACTAAATCCGTTTAATCAAAATCAAAACTAATAAAATCCCTAAAACCTATTTTGTATCAAATCAATAACCATTACAAAAAACAAAATCATTACACTTATATAAAAGAGATCACGATGGGTAATGTAGGGACGGCTTAAACAAAATATAGGCCATGTGCGGCAAGCCAAATTGAGAGCCTAAATTTTACACTAAAAAAAATAAGGCCCTAAACTTAATTCTTTATTATCAATTTTCGATGCTAAAAGCGTCAATACATGGTTTCCCCCGCTTCAAAGTGACACAATCAGACAGACCTGACAATTTAGAAAAGGCTTACTGGTTTACCCTTTATGACGCTCAAGATTCGACGTTTGAAAGTGTCGATAATATGTTTTGACGCTATAAAAGCGTCAATATTCTTTTTCGACATGTTTTTGCCGACGCTTTAAAGCGTCGAAATTTGTGATTTTTCGACTCTCGAGGCCTTTTTGTGGCTGAGGCCCTGTGCGAGCAGACCGCTCGCACCGCGCCTCAGTTAGTGGCGGCGGAGAAGGAAAAGGGGAGAGAGAAAAGAGGGGGGATTTTTTTTTTAAATTGGGTCTTTTTTTTAATTGGGGAAATATATGATAGTATATTTTTAGATACTATATCTTTTTTAATGGGTGGAATAGAATTAGACATGTTATGACACGTAGGAATGTAGGATTGTCACGGCTTAATTAGGGGAAAAATTACTTAGGTGAGTAATTATGGGCATTTTCTTGATGTGCTGATTTAGGCCAAAGAGAATATCTAATTAAAAACAAAAAAATTGTGAACTCGTTTCATATATTAGACTAAGTATTAATGACCCCATGGTAGCCAACTAGCCATTAATGATCCCTCGGTAAACAATATATTGACCCACCGGCTAAACATTAGAGACCCATATTCTCCTACACTCTTATATAAAACGGGTTTACCCAAAGTTTTCTTCTAAATTAAAACATTATTGCATGGTTGGAGGCTTAACCTTCCTTGAGACTTTCTTTCTTTTTTATGGAATGCCTTGACACTTCTTACGATGTTTGGTCTTATTTCTTTTCTCTTTCTTTTATATGATGGATAATTCATGAAACTTATTTAGTCCATAAAATCGAATTATTTGAAACTAAACGGAAAGGAAGTGTTGGATGTATGTAGGGATGTCCATTGAGCTGTCTTGGTTCGAAAATGTTTGGTTTAAAGTCGGTCGTTGATCGAGCCGGTTTGGTCAAAGTCAAACCATGAAAGAGCGAGCTGGCTTCGAGTTAGGGTGAGTAGCTTGATCAAAGTCGGTTATAGCAATCAAAGTCAGTCTAATTCGGTAAAAATTGGCCAAAGTCGGTCTAAATCGGATGATTCGGTCCAATTCCTCTCAACTTGACCATGATAAGTCGGTCACATTTGATCAAAGTCGGTTAAAATCTGGTTCACGGAAAATTTTCATTACGTAGTATAATTGTAAGGGAGTAATTAACTGCATGCCTAATTAATGAACAAACAAATAATGCTGTAACAACGTTTTTTTTTGAGAACGTAACAACATTTTCTTTAATATAATAATACTAATTTTTTTTTTTTTGATGGAAGTACCATCTAACCATCTTACCGTGTAAATTATCTATCCTTCTAAAGAATAATACGTACATACAATTAATAGTGTGGCGCCATCAAAAAAATTTAATAGTGTGGCACAACTTAATAAGAACGAATTGAAATACGTACCAATTAATAAATTCAATTTCCATTCGATCAGTTAGTCGGTTATTGTGAGTACTCACCTTTCCTTTTAAATTCCGTTTCTCATTTTCAATTCAGTTAGACTAGTTTTGAAATTCAGTTAGCTAGCGTACTCCACAAGTGACAAGCCCCCCTTACTCATTCATATATATATAATCTCCCACCTTCCTTCCTTTCATTCAGTTCATTTTCTTTCTAATAACTGCCAGGAGAGAGAGAGGAGTAGAGAAGAGAAGAGAAGAGAAGAAAGAAAGAAAGAAAGAAAGAAAGAAAGAAAGAAAGAAAGGAAAGAACAGAGCGCGAGGAGAGAGAAAGGAATTGAACAACAAACAATGGCTGCTTCATCATCAACCTGTCCTCTTGATATAGACTACTTTATCTCACTTACTTTCCAGCAGAAATTTGACCTCTTTGCTACTGTGATGCAAGTGACACACGATGCTCACCGACGATTGCAGCCACGGGATTCGCATGCACGGGTCTTGCGCGGTGCCGGCATCCTTGACTGGGCTACAGTCGAGGACTTGAGGCCTGATGCATTCACTAATCGCGCGCAAAGGTTTGCTAATGGTAATATGCCCCGACCCATACGTACGTCTCAAGTTAATTTGTTAGTTGCATGAATTGTCTTGATATTTAATTAATAATGAATTGTCTGATTATTGATCATCATGTTTACGTACAGTATCTTTTAATTTAGTTTGCGCACAATTACATTATAATTGTATAATTAGGTTGATCAATTTGGTGTACGTACGTCATGTAAACGGAAATGATTATATTAAAGAATGATAATATATAATGCATGCATGTAAGGGTAATACCGTAATACGAGTAGTAATAGTCGTTAAGTATTACATTTGTGCTGTTTTTGGTGTACGGAACGAAAGAGGGTCAGATTAGTAAGGTTGGGGGAAGGGAGAGGAGAGGAGAGAGAGAGTGATAGATTGTTAGTGCAGAACTATATATACGTTACCAAAGGTTGTGATGAGAAGTGTTGGGGGGATCAAGCTAAGGTGGTTACGTAGGTTGCTGTGGGGGTATGAAAGAGGGAGGCGATCGATGCGAACAATATAATGCTGATAGGGGAGACATAGTAAGGATGAAGGGGTTATAAATGGTGGTGCGTGGTGGTGGTGGCAGCGCAGGACAGACAAAGGAGAAGAGGGGTGACCTTGGGGTTTATTATGTTGTTGATGGCCATGAGGGTGGATCGATCTGCAAGAAGTGGGTTTTTTTTAAGACTAATCTCTTTATGTATTTGTACTTGTAGTTGGATGCCATGGTGAACAGTTTTGAGACATCGAGTGATGTGCTGTGGATTGATGATCACAAACAGCTACTCGCTGTGAGCAATTTGATTAGATATGAAAAGTGGACTGCGAAACAGATTGGTATAAAGGCAATCGTTCAAGGACGAAAGCAAAGGAGATTTCTAGCAAATGGTATCGAAAAGTTGAAGCTTGAGGTATATAGAGGGGAGGAACCTTTGCATCCACCTTTCCCGCCACTCCCAGTACGTGCCGAGCCCCCTCGAGCACTAGTTGCTGCCGTGCCCGTAATCAAGACGACTGAAATCAAGATGAAGATGCCGCCGTACACGTTTGTAAGACTCTCTTTCTTTAGTACGTGCAAACATTTCTTATTTACCTGCAGGTTGTTTTTGTACTTTTTGTAATGTATGGCAGCTTAGCTTGTACATGGTTGTGTACTTTTTGCATATGTATGGCAGTTTGAAGTAAATTAGTTCTCAAAGCTTAACAAACCACAAATCCTTTGATTTTAAGAACCAAATTGTGATATCGTCGTTCTATTATCTTCAGAAATCGTTGGAGCCTCATATGACCACTGATACTTTTAAGTATCATTGGGGTAAACATTACCGTGGTTACGTGGACAATTTGAATGAAAGCATCAAGGGGAAAGAGATTTATCAAGGCATGGAGCTTCAAGATATTGTTGGAGCTGCTTATGATAACGGTGACCTTACCACTTACTATGCTGCTGCTCTGGTTTGGAACCATGAATTTTTCTGGGAGTCTATGATGCCTAAAGGAGGGGGCAAGCCCACAGGCGACCTGCTATTACAGTTGGATGCTAGCTTTTCATGCTTTGAAAATTTTCTAGTCTCTTTTAGGGCTGCTGGAGAGTCGATGATTGGTTCGGGTTGGATCTGGCTAGCCAGTGAGTTAACTAATAAGCGTTCTACACTTGTTTTGTCCTCTATGAATATGACATTTACTGTACTAATTTTTCATTTTGGCTTTGTAGTGACCCCTGAGAAACTGCTAGTGGTATTAATGACCGCAAATGCTGAAACTCTGCTTGTTTCAGAGCATTTTGTGAGTATATAAACATAGATAATTGCTCTACCAACTCACTACTTAGAGTTGCCTGAGAAATAACTTTTATCTTTATGTGTGGCAGCCTCTGATGGTTCTTGATCTGTGGGAGCATGCCTACTACATTGATTATAAGGACCAGAGGGCAAAATTCATTTCAATCTTCTTGGAAGAGCTAGTCAACTGGGATATAATTTCTACAAGAATGGAATCTGCCAAAGCCAAGCTTGCTGAGAGAGACCTGATTACCGCTGTAACTTCTTTTTTGAAACTTGAATAGTAGTGTAGCCTTCAGAAGTATCTCTGCATCGACAAGCACTTACTTGCTTATATTGCATTTGCAGGATGTTGGTAGTTTGAAGACTCAGCTTGAGCAGCAGGGAAGCACTGGCAGTGCACTTGATACTTTTCACGAAGGTGCGCTCTTTTATGTTTGGTCATATTTGATATGAGTGAAGTCATGTTATTCAGTCAATTCTTTTTGTTATTTGTGGTCGTGCCTGTTCTCTTCAGACTCCATTGTTTGGCAACCTGTTGGTCTTCTGAATCTCCTCTTAGTAAGTTAGTTGGAAGTCTTGAAGTACTTTGTATGTTTCTCGATTGATATATGTCTGGGACTATCTCTTCTTTAGGTCTTTGGTTGTTGTAATTTGTTTGATTGATGAGGTTACTGCTTGTATTTGTGAACTTAGCAATCAGTAGTGTTAATAGCTCTTCTAACTTCTAAGGGTTAGTTCAAGTATTTGCAAAACAATGAGATGTGTGAATTTCTGTTAAAAGGAGTTCTCTACAGCTAGCTAGGGAGTGGTTTATTTGCCTTCTTTGGTTGCCATAACTGTAACCTAAACAACCTTTCCAATTTATATTGTTACGAACATGCAGGGGTACAGCCTACAGAATCAGGAGCAGGGGCCCTTGACCAATTGATCAGTGATGAGGTTCAAGGAAAGGTGAGATAACTTGAGGGAAATACGTTATTTTGAGCTTCTCTGGATTAATTTTTAAAAGCCTCTTTTATTCTATGTCAAAACTTCTTGTGAGACGGATGTTCATCAAGATCTTCATTTCTTCATGGTCTTCACAGTGTGCTTTGTCGGAGACCACCTTGCCAGCATGACGAACTTAGGAAGGAGCTCATTTCTCTGAAAACCATGTAGTGGCTCCTAGACCGTCAAAGAAAGTGTTGGAAATGCCATCTCTTTTGGCTTGTATATGTCAAACTATTTGCCTTTCTGCTGTCACGTAGACACTGTGGTGTGGATATCCTTGTGGATAGAATGGGTTGAAGCTTGAGTATGTGCTTAGTTCTCTAAATCGAATAAGTGAATAACTCTTTCACAGAAGGTGCTTCAAGAGTTCAGTTGTTTATCGCACTGTTGACAGGCCTTTTAGGCAATGAACATGGAAATTGCAAGCGAACTGAATGAGCTTTGGCAAAGAAGCGAGTTCTCTTCTTGTTTTTCTTAATTCTTTTTTGCTGGAAATTCCTTGTGGAATTCGTGCGTTTGCCAGGTGGAGGTGTGAAGGATAAACAGATGTTGAAGGGTAGCTTGCCACTTGCCTGATGGAAGTGATACGTATTACTCGTATATTTTTGTTCCTGAATTTTTTTCCTCGTGTATTGTGAGAAAACTGCCCCTGGTTGATCTCCCTAAAATTGATTGGGCATAACTTTTGACAAAAATAATCTCTCAACTGAGTAATTGGGTATCAATCATGACTAAAAAAATTATTACTACTCGTAATTGATAACTTGTGGTGTTATGACATTATTGTTAGGCTCTCTGTATACTAATGGTGTTAAGATCTCGTTGATTTTTGCTAATATATCAAGCTATACCGGTATACAATTGACAGATTTTAGACATCAAAAAAAAATATACAATTGACAGATTTTGATCATATTTTATCTGTTTTGCGACTTGGGGTATTTTTTTTGAGAAGTCATTCTAAAGTTAGATTGTCCTTTCTACTCTACAGAGTTATGAGAGCTCAAAAAGGTCAAATCTAGAGCTGAAAATAACGTCAATCTACCCGGTATAGCTACACTCGTCACAAAAGTTAATAGAAAATTTATCACCATCAACGCCGCTTGCCGAGGAACCAAGAAAATAGTGTCCCAGAACTTGATAATAATATCTACGGAGTAAAATATAGTGGCGTGATTTGGAGATGCTTAAATAATATTACAACATACTAAATGAAAATTTTCCTAATGAATCCTTACGAGACTACTCAACCTCCACAGCATATTTGATCGACAAATGATCCTCTAAATCATTAAAATGTAGCTCGAGTGCTCGATTAGTTCATGCCCCAGCGCCTCCGTATTAGCATTTCTGGAACAATGGCTAAAGGAGAATAAAATCAAACTAAAAAGCGAACACTAGATATCATGAACAATGAAGCCTACGGTAAACTGTGGAATTATTTGCCAGAGTTTGCTCACCAAAGCCAGATTGTCACACTCGGCCTCCAAGCACCTGCAGCATGAATTCCAAGCGAGCTGCATAACAAACACTCACAGTAATGCTTCAACCTAGAGCATTTCCACATCACAATGGCCTATAGATTGGTGGACACCCATGGCAATAATTTCACCTTCCAAGTCATAAATTACGGCACCTCAACCGCTGAATCCTCTAATGTGCCAGACCGCTGATTTCGAGTCATCTCCACGAAGAAAGTTGCACATACAGTTGCATATAAACCCTGCGCTAGCAAGAAAAGCTCCATTAGCTATGGCATCATCAGCATCCAGAACTCGCATGAGCCATTCTTTTGAAGTAATACCCACCGAACTCCAGTACTCTTGAGGCCATGAGCTCTCAGACCATAAAGCATTTGCATAAGGGCAGTCTACAAGGGAGTGTAACATTGATTCCTTTAGGCACCACAGGTTCACACTACAGATTAGCTCTTCTCAAACGGATACACAGATTTTTTTTTTTTGAGCCTAGAGCGTCTAGAGCATTATTCGTAACTCTCCAACCAAACATTCCATTTCGCCGCGGCACCCTCAATTTCCAGAGCTTATTCAACAATTTTGAATTTTGTGAGCTGCTGGTGGCGGGTTCAGATCGGCCTTCCACCATTTTATCAGGAAACAAGCTGTTCTCACTGAAGTCTAGCCATCGAAAGTCCTCAACCCAGATAGCTTCGACATCAGCAGGAACAGATAACATTTTCAATACAAGTTCACTCTTGTAGCCTGCAGACCTGCCAATGAGGGCAGAGACAGAAACGTTAGGATCATTCAAAGCCAGAGGACTTCGAGAAATGAAGAGTTGAAATGACGTTGGCCTAGCAGCCGTGGAAGCCCAGGGCTTCACACTTTCACCATTACCTTGCCCATAACGCTCAATACTTGATCACCTACAATCCCATGTATGCTTCCCCAAATATAGCCCTAGATCTGCCAGTAGAATATCTCAATTTGGTGGTAGAGCCTGGCGCTTGAGTGACAAAGGGTCATGTATGAGATAGCAAACCTGTTTTAATAGTAAAGCATTGTTCAAAGCTTCGAGGTCCTCCGTCACCTTTGGACTTGCTTCATTTTTTTCCAGCTCATCCGAGACATTTTCCTAAGACCGCAGCAGATGTTTGGTGACTTGGTTTACCGGTGGCTTGCCACTCGTATCAGATCCCTTTCTGCCCGCAAATATTTGTTCTTTAAAAAAGAGGAGAAAGATAAAGTACATAGACCAGAGGGTAGATAAAGTAGTGAGTTTCCAGAAAACATAATAATAACAATCAAGCTAAACCTTATAATGCATAAATGCTTCAATGTTAGTAAAATGATATCAGATCCATAGGCTCTTCAGCTAGAAAATACAACAGACTAGTTTATTTCCAGGAGTCATATTTCTACCACTACAAACATGATGAATAAAATAGCATCCTGAATTTAAGTTAAGGCACATGCACAGAAACATGCACACTAGCTATCTGAGGCAGCAAGTCATCAATATCCAACAGAAGATGCAGACAAAAAGCAAGCCCTCCTGAGAAAGGATATTGGACAAATGAAGCTTGCTACCATCACGCCAAGCGTTCATATCCCATCGATTAGTCAGGTAACTACTACCTTTGTCTTGGGTTCTACGATGCTAGCAAGTTTCCGAGCTCGCCTTCTGCTAGTTTGAATTATGTCCAAAGAATTTAGAAAAGCAACATAAGGATCATAAACTGACAAACAATCTCGTAGATCGCATATGATTGTCTTAATAGGGATGGTGTCCACAACATGCAGTAAGAACCGAACATCAGCAGAGCATCCCCGAAAGCCAACCAAATGAAACACACTTAGATTCGGATTAGTCATATGATCCTGTGACCCCATATTTTTTGCCACTTGCGTGGAAATACCATGCTCTTCATTCTCTATCTTATCTTCAAACTCAGCATTTCCACCCATCACCACCATCTTATTAGCGTGCTCCACATTGATTATTGCATCTTCAGACTCCTCCACCAGCAGCAGCTCTTCGGCCTCCTCCACAAGCTCCCCAGAACACATCCAATCTACCTGCAGGACAATGTGTGTCATGAGGGTACCAACACTCTGCAAAAGCAATGAGCTGACTCCACACCTTTATATAATGCTTTACTGTCCCCC
>ONZK01002742.1:5968-25171 GCA_900322385.1 Pharnaceum exiguum | reverse complement strand
TAGTTTTTTCTATGTCAATGGCAAGTTTCACTCTCACTTTAGTCCTCACAATATTTAATTTGAAGTTTAGTCCCTCTAATTTAGCACAAGTACTTTCAAAAATTGTAAATGTGTCATGTTATGACACAATTTTGTGTCTAAACGTTTAGACCTATAGCATCACTCATTTACAATACCTCGTGGAAGCCTATATAAGGTCAAATTTTGCGAACCCTAGCATTTTTTTTTTTTTGAAGGTAAGAAATGAATAAAGTTAGTTAAGGCCCTTCAAAAAAAAAAAAAGGTAGTTAAGGGGTATACTTGTAAGTTGTAAGTTGTAAGTTGTAACCTTTCGAATCTTAACTTCATATTTTCAATAGAACTTAGGCACAAGTGTAACATGCCTACAATTTATTGTTTTTGTCAAAGTCTAGAATCACTCTAGCTAGGGATGTAAATAAAGCGAATCGACTCGTTGAGCCCTCGAATTAAGATCGATCAAATCTCAGCTTGAGCTCGTTCAACGGTGAGTTTGAGTCGAACTCGAGCCATCTCGCCTGTCAAACAAGCCGAGGGTAAGTAGTGCGACTCGACTCGACTCGTCTGGTTATTTCTATTATTTTTTAAGGTTTTGTAAATATTTGTACTTGATAATTGGAGATATAATTTTAATAATATAATATTTAATACATTTTACGATTACAATTATATTAATCTTTTTACAAAAAAAAAATGAGATTGTTTGAATCCTGAGCCCTAGCCTAACCAGACCTTCAGGCTCAACGAGCTTCGTGCCGAGCCCCGTGATTGGCTAGTCGAGCAACTCGGCTAGTTTACATTACTAAGTCACTCCATGAATATTATGAATCAATACTATTCAATTTCACCTATATATTAGTCACACGCACCAATGCACCATGTATATGCTAATTGTCACCCATGTACCCTAACACGGGGCTTGCCTTTCCCAAATTCTAATCAATAGAAACCGAAAGCAAAATGCCCTCAAACTTAATTGTCATGGAAGTATTCTATATTCATACCTGATATTGACACTATTTGTCAATAATATTTTTTTTTTAAAACCAAATTTGATATATCATACTTTGAACTTGATAAAATCATCATTGAACTTGATAAATATCAAGTTTTTTTTGGTACAAAGGTTTTTATGGGGACCATTGGTTGTTAACGTTATTTCATTACAGGTTATACGACATTTCTCATACAGGTACTAAGTGGGTCATTTTGGAAACAGTCTCCCGATTTTCAAATCGGGGTAAGGCTGCGTACATCAGGCTCCCTCAGTGCCCCATTTGAGATGGGATTCACTGGGATTGTTGTTGTTGTTATTGTTGATAAATATCAAGTTGAAGTATATGAAGATCAAGTTATAGGATGATTTTATCAAGTTTGCCAAAAAAATGTGATAATGAACTTGATATGAATGTTCTTAAACATGATATTGGTATGTTGGAACTTGATATTGATGTTTATAAACTTGATACATCGATTTTGCACTTTTTCAACTTGATATTAGCACAGTTAAACTTGATATTATCATATTTCAACTTGATATCAACTCTGTTAAACTTGGATATTTTACAAAATAAACCGTTTTAAAAAAATCCGGTATTGACAAATAGTGTCAATACCTAATATGAGTATAGAATTCCTCATTGTCATGCCAAACACCACAAGCTAAGCAAAAACAAAGCCCTACGGAGTATTATTTAACAATGTAAACAAGAGACCGACTGAAAGAAGGCTCTCCTTATTAAATCCGGCCAGTAGGTTTGCAAGGGAATAAAAGTTGCTTGCTTCACTCTTTGCAAACGTATCATGGTTTGATCATGGAAATAAATATTTCATAAATCGTACTACGGAATGGAGTCAGGGGAATTGAATGAAGAGGAGGGATTTTTCTTTATTTGTGAGTTCTATAATTTTATATTCTCAAGTCTCAACTCTGAATACTAGATTTTATATGTTGTGAGGATTACTATTTTAACGTCATTTTGTGATGATGTGATGATTGATTATGAATGAAATTAAAACTTGTGATTATAAGGAGTAAACTTTTCAACTTCCCTTCCCCTTTCGCCATGGTACACAGAAATTAGAGGAAAGATTAAGTTAAGTAATGTTACCTCTTGACCTGCAGGGCAAACTCACTCAGTTGAGGGGAAGGGGCAAGGGAAAGGGGGAGCCAAGTGAGTGAAATGAGATTTGAACCCTATAACTCAAAGTTCTAGGGTGGGTAACAACCACTAGCCTACCACTTGATTCCCTTACAAATTGCGGAGTATAATCCTCATTTAAACATTTGTAGCCTGAAATGATTTATTTAAAGTTTTAGAAGGATTTTTTTTTAAAAAAATTACACCTTTAGTTAAGCGATGGTTTTTATTTGAACTATGAAATGCATAAATTTTGATAGATTTTTTTAGAGCAATTCTAATAGATATATGTATAGACAAAATTTTAAGTTAATTGGGGTAGGGTTATGTTCAACAATTTTTAAGATATGAATTATTTCAGTAAGTCTTTGGTACACCGGATGTACCCGTATACGGATTAATTTATAACTAATTATAAAGGGATTGACTAATGGCATGAAAAATATGACTAGTGATATTTTTTGAAATACTTTGCGAAAATACCCGGTATACCTAAGAATTGGAGGAATTATTTGAGAGATTCAGCCGAAGTTGACATTAATCTCAACAATTTTGCCATTTTATACATTTACAATTGCACACTTGTTTACCCTATCCATGAACGACTGAGCGGTTTTAAAATGGAGAGGTTGACTCGTCTAGGTAATTACTATACACGCACAAAATATACTACCCTTTATTTCCCACACAAAAGAGAAAGAAGAATAAATTGTGTGAAACTTTAAGCTAACCCTTTTATATGTCCATTCATTACTGATCTATCTTTGAGGCAAATTCTACCATACTCCTAGGAGTAGGGAGCAATATACTGCTTTATCAAAAAAAAAATAGAAAAAAAAAGACCCATTAACTCTTTTCTGGCAATTTATATCAGGCCCATACATAAGTTATATAGTGTATCATATATATGGTTATTTTTCTTTTGGGCTACTATGTTACTATTGGGTCAAGCACTCAAGCCCTATATATGATACATGGTGTACCATGCTCATGGTACACCGGGTGTAGGATGTACGGATTCTCTTTTCTCCCTCCTCACCAACAACTCTCCTCCCCTTCCACTCACCCATAATCACCTCCACCAAACACCACCACTTTCCGTCGACCTCTACACACCATCCCGCCTTTGCAGTCGCGCGCCACCACTACTCCAACCACATCTATCAATCAAAACATAAATTTAAAAAAAACGAAAAAAGAAAAAAAATCTCAGATCTACTTTCTCTCTCATCGCCAATCCACTCCGGCCACCTTCCCTAACACCACCACCACTTCCCACTGTCGCCCCATCACCGCTACCCTTCATCAACGTCGCATCACCTTCGAATTCAACCACTGCGCAATTTGTGACCTTTCTATGTTTCATTTGTGACCCCCTTAAGTCTAATATGTGACCCTTGGAGTTCAATTTTGTTATACCCGTGTTTTAGCCCGTAACCCCTTGAGCGTGTTTTGTGACCCCCTCAACATTTAATCTGTGACCTTGTGAGTGCAATTTGTGACCCCTCTTTTGTCAATTTTAATGCATTTTATGACCCCCGAACATTCATCTGTGACCCCCTAGAACACAATTTGTGGCCCCTTGAGTTTAGTTCGTGACCACTAGAAAGAGAGTGCATTTGGGGTTTTCTTGTGAGGAGAATTTGTGAAGATTTTTTGGGGATGGTGGAGGGAAGTGGAATGAGGAGAGAGAGTGGAGATGTGGGTTTGTTTTTGTGAGGAGAGAGGGTGGAATGGGTTTGTTTGTATGAAGAAAGATGGAGGATTGAAGATTTTTTGGGATGGTGGAAAGAGTGGAGATGTGGGTTTGTTTTTGTGAGGACAGAGAGTGAAATAGGGGAGTTATTTTTTGGGGAGGTAAATGTCGTTGATGGAGGAAGGGGAAGGGAGGAGTTTTTTTTTTTTGAAAGAATTGGGTATTTTATTGTAGGGAGTACATAGCGAATACTTACGTCGTACACCCGGTGTACCATACTCTCCGTACACCCTCTTTCTTTATTTCTCTTGTTTTAAGCCCAATACTTCATAAAAAATAAGGGGCCCACTCTTTTAATCATTTACCTACAAAGGTGGGTGTACGGAGCATGATACACCGGTCTTATGATATAATTTGCCGTATATAGCTACAAACTCTTAGAAGTATAGTAGAAGGATTCTCTTTTTGATCTCATCAAGTGACCTATTTTTACCTCATTAGTGACTCTTTATAAAAGGTTGTCTCATATAAAACCACATTCACATAAACTAAGTCAGAAAAAACAAACAAACTGAACTGGGCCATGTGAAACCAAATTAGCATAACTATCGATAAAACATTAATTTTAATATCATTTGTCCCGAGGAAAAACCAAGTATATCTTTTTTTTGAGGGAGCAGCAAATAGACTGTTTTATATTTTTCATAAATAAATAAACAAAAATAAAAGTTCGATTATACATTGCATTACAAGCCAAACCAGTCCATAACTGAAGGCCCATATCTCATTTCTCACAACTCAACAAAACCCACATAGAAGCCCAACTAAATAAAAAAGAACCCTAGCCAACAGACCTTTAGCAGTAGCAGCCATAATATATCGTCACATTTCCTAACTCTCCCTTTCCTCAAAAACCCTAGCTGCATTTCACTCTCTCACATCCCTTGCAGTAGCAGACCCCTTCCCCTCTCCCCAACCCCAAACACAAGACAGCAACCAAAAATGGTGAAGGATCGTCAAGGAGAACGCGTCAGGTCTGTTCCTCTCTCCTTTCTCTTCTGTTCTCCATTGTTTCCTCTACTCCACTCTCTCTCCTAACATCACCTCACTCTGCGTTTTTTTTTGTTTTTGTTTCTGTTTTTCAGGCTTTATGTCAGAGGCTCTATCCTCGGCTACAAGAGGTAAAGATCGAAACTTTATGTCATTTTACAATCTGGGTATCTCTTAGTTTTCTTTGTTTTTGTGTTTTGGTTGAGTTAATGGTTCTGCTTTGTTTCTTGTTAATTGCTTTGATGATGTTTAGTATGGTTGAACGATGTGTTTTTAGTTAGTGTAGATGTGATGTTGTGAAATCTGCATGTTTCTGACAGATTATTTATTGTTATGTGAAAATTTCATGTGGGTGTTAATTAGTTATAAGCTATATTATTTACTGAAACTTTTATCATATGGCTATTGTTTGTTTTATATCTATGTGATGAAACTTTAGCTGGCTTTCTTAAAAAATGATTAAAGAATGAAACTTTCCTGCAATGTTAATTATATGTGTCGTTCATTTGCATTTATATTGTCCATCTGGGTATCTTTCATTTTTAGTGTTGTGATGTGATGATGTGTTATCATCTGGGCATTTTTTGTTTGGTTTTACTCTTCTGAATATCAAACTAGGTTTTTTCTTTAGAGAATAAGAATTGAGAGTTGCCACTTTTTAGGGGACTGGTTTTGTTGTGTTTTGTTTGTTTTGTTTTCGTTTGAGTAATGTGAGTGCTTTATGTAAAGGTCTAAGTCCAACCAGTACCCAAGCACATCACTTGTTCAGATTGAGGGAGTGAACACCAAGGAGGAGGTTGACTGGTACTTGGGAAAGAAATTGGCTTACATCTACAAGGCCCCAATCAAGAGGAATGGAAGCCACTACCGCTGCATTTGGGGCAAGGTTTGCAGGCCTCATGGTAACACTGGCGTCGTCAGGGCTAAGTTCACATCTAACCTTCCCCCCAAGTCCATGGTAATTATATGTTTTCATTTATTTATCATGCTGTGTTGCTGTATGTTGTCTGCTATGATTCGGTAATGGTTTTGTATTGCAACTAATGGTGATTTGTTGTTTGGTATTGTAGGGTGCTAAGATCAGAGTGTTCATGTACCCCAGCCGTATCTAAGGTATTTAAATTTTCTTTGTACTCTTAGTTATCTTGAATTATTATGTATTTATGTTGCATTTGATTGTGCCCAAGGACAATTTTTGATTAACCTTTTTTGTGAATTTTTAGGATACTCTTTATGTAGGTTGAGATGTTGGGTTCAATAAATTTGTAGCCTGGATTGGTTTGGTTATTATTGAAATGATAGTGTAGTTCACCACAATGCAATGTAGTCCTATGGAAGTCTTGTAGTGAACATTTTTATCGACTCATATTTGTGATTGTTTAAGTTGTCCGTTTTTGGCGATCAGTGTGTGTTTTGGTTTCAAGTTCTGTTAATCATTTGCATTCAAGCCTTTGTCTGGCTGGATGACCATATTATTGAGATTGTAGTATGGTTTTCTGTAACTTCGCAACCCTTCTGGTTATATTCAGGTTAACCTTGAGCTTCTTGTATTTTATTTCACTGGCTTGTGTTCATGATCTTCTTTTGGAACCTGCAAATGCAGTTGTTCGTCCCTTGCAACTCCAAGGGGGATGATTGTGTTATTTGCTTGTATGCTATTCGCTAATAGAATGTTGATTGAAATCAGTAATCTTTAGTTTTTGTTGTTGTGTCCCTTTGACTGGTCTCTGGTTTCTTTCTTGTGTTTTCTGTAGTGCATTACTCACGGTTTCTGTCTGTAGTAATCTTGTTCTAATGACTTCTTCACACAATCTTGCAGAGTCTGAAGAATCAAGGTAGAGACAGGACCAAAAATCGAAGAAGCTGCTTTTCTGGAACATCGAATACCCTATTCTCGTTATGTCTCTAGCTTTTAGCGTGGTAGTTAATGTATTCAGACATCACTTTTGCTATAGATTTGGTAACGGATCTTTGTTTAGTCTTGAAACTAAAGTTTTGTTCGTGATTCTGATGTCTCCAGTACTCATTTAGTTGAATTTTAAGCTACAGAGTACTACTGTTATCTCTGTCTGTGAATCGATTTTGAAGCTCTTATTTCTGGGTTGCTGTCATCTCATCTTTAATTTGGAATCATAGCCTTTCGATTATACGTTCGTTGCTACTCCCCCCGTTGCAGTTCAATTAGAGCTCACATCTGAGATTTTTGTCACGAGAATTGGTTCTCGTCTTCCTCACTGGAGATTGTTGGACCGGTCAATCCATCTTCCTTTCATCTCATATCGTCTATAATGTGGCCGGGGCTTTTCGCAACAAATGTGTACTGTTCGCTGGAATGTGCACATAGCTGGCGCAATCTCCATAGGCCCATACTCAAACAAGCAAGACTGGTCAGTTTAGATAGTTGCTCATTGTCAGTTTTGGTAGTTGCTCTTATTTATTTCGACATCTCACTGCAAAACACACCTCTTCATGTAGTGTTAAGCACCTCTCTTCAAGAAATAGGGTAAACCATGTACACTAATTCAACTCCCGCTGTCTAAGTCGTGATCACTACATCACTGCTTACGAAACATTTCTTTGACATAGTATATGGTATACCTTGCCGTCCAGAACCCATTGACAATTCGACATTGTGCTTGAAGGTCTTGTGATCGTGAGCAGAAAGCTATTGGTAGGCCAAAGATCATTTATGTTAGATGAATCGGCAATTAATGAACTTTATATTGTCCTATGCATAGGGCTCGACTTAAGTAATATTGGGACGACCAAATTGTACACAAGATCTAAGCTGCTTTGTACTAATCCAGCGTGGTTTGAAGTTAACGTCGATGATCTATAGCAATCATCGTTCTAAAACTAATCACAACGTGAATTAATAGTAAGCATCATTGCATCAAATTGAATTGTAAATTTCATTGTCATGGCAACTTTCATCAAGTCTATGAATAATATTTCGTCTCCTGAAATTTGGTTCTAAAACCACTTGGGCTGAGGAGTATAATTCTGGCATCTGTTGAAAGGTTAGTCTGTTGCGTTGTGACCTAACCCGGCATTTCATTCGCTGAAGAGTGAAATCTGGAGGGACATAAGTCACATAACCAATACTATAATCCGTTTCGTGTTTTGACCTCTTTCATTTTTGCCACCTCGTGGAAGACTGACTGGATCTAGGGACCAACTATTAGAGTTTTCCATTAATTCCCTAAACAACAACAAAAAAGATGCTAGAGTTTATACGTTGATACTAGAGTTTATACGTTGAATTTTTTTTTTTTTTTTTTTTGTAAAACACGTACTTTAAATGAAATTAAGGGGGAAACAAGTTAAAGTTCTGATGTTCTACCACCATAGTTGGGTGCAAAATATCCTAAATCGAGCAATTGTTTGAATCAAAGTTATCTTAATCAAGAGATTATAACAAAATAGCGGCGGGATAGGATGAAAATCATCCTCAAAACCTCCTTCTCTGGCGCTTCGGGCCAATGCATCTGCTATTCAAAATACAAAAGAATAGTGAAAATGCTCTTGAAAATGATATCGTCAAGAGCATTTTCTTGAATATCATTTTTGGACAAAATACTATTGGTTACCAAACAAGTCCAATAGTAGTTTTGCCTTTGCCAAACTATTCTTACAACACAAAACTACTAACTACTCATGCTAAAGGCTATGTACCAAACACTCCTAATGTGAAACTAACCAATAACAAAATTCCAGAATACCTTTGTTATGTTATACTACAACTTGCTTACTTGCACATCATTGGCTTTCCTATTGTACATTGTATTGATGGTATGCGTATTTAAGGTAGGCACATAAAATGCACATTTACAACCATTCCTCCCTTATGTTTGATGAAAGTGACAAACAACGTTACCATTTTAAAGAAATCTTTTTCCTTAAAAAGTAATCCTTTTCCTTTTTGATTTTAGAAGCATTGTTCAATGGCATTAACAACTATTCTTCTTCTCGGTTCACATCAAGAAAGGAATGAGTTAATTCTCCAAAATTAGGTGTAATGTAGTGAAATTCTCTAATTTATTACCATTATTTTACTTTCTCTTACATTTAATAATTACCCTCTTCATAAAAGAAGAAAAATATCCACCTCACCCACAATATAACAGGACTTCACTCTCTTCTATTATTTTCTTGTAATAAAGGCTTAAAATTAAAAAACAACACAAACGATTATTGAAAAAAATGTTTTCTCTAAAAAAAAAAAGATTATTGAAAAAATGTGTATATATGCAACTAACTAGGAACTATCACTCAATTAATTAACCAAAAAATAAGCACAATATTTTATTACTTGCTTCATGTATAAGTGCATTTCACACAGATATTTCATGTAAAAACTGTACCCATAAGAACAGAGAGAAACTTTTAAAGTAATAGATAGCACATCTTCAATTCTTATTATGGGTTTGATGTCTCTTACCTGCTTACCTCCCTTTAAACAAAGTGGTAAACACAAGGGAGCTTGACAAAGAACGACAAGAATAACAATCGAGTGTAAATCTTCATTTAAACAAATTGGTAAACACAAGGGAGCATGACAAAACAACTGACAACAATAACAATCGAGTGTAAATACTCATTAGAATGTTCGGGGTCGGGATATAAACAACATTAGCCCGTTTAAGGAGATAAAGAGGTTATTTCCGAGGACCATAAACAAGTCCACAACATATAATTAGAATAGAATAGAACAAATAAAATGCCTTGACATCAGATGGTAATAAATCAAGGAACCGACGACTTCCCCCAACTCCAAAATCTCCCCTTCCCACAAAACAATCCTCCCCGCCATAGCCATTAGTACCCAAAAGCCAAATCCCATCAACGCGTTTCCCCCCTCCATTCCATTCTCTCTCCTTCCAAGATCTATCCATGACCCCCACAAAGCCAAGATCGATCTAACAACAAAAAACAACCCCATATCATGAAGAACAACAGCAGATTCTTCACGATCGGGCTGGTAACAGCATGGTACTCCTCCAACATAGGAGTCCTCTTATTAAACAAGTACCTCCTAAGCAACTACGGATTCAAGTACCCAATATTCCTAACAATGTGTCACATGACAGCATGCTCATTGTTATCCTACATAGCTATTGCTTGGATGAAGATGGTACCTATGCAGACAATACGATCTAGGGTCCAGTTTTTCAAGATCACTGCTTTGTCCCTCATTTTCTGTGCCTCTGTTGTCAGTGGTAATATCTCGTTGAAGTATTTGCCTGTTAGCTTTAACCAGGCTATTGGCGCTACTACCCCCTTTTTTACTGCTGTCTTTGCTTATCTTATAACGTTTAAGAGTGAGGCTTGGCTTGTTTATCTCACTCTTCTTCCCGTTGTCACCGGCGTCATCATTGCCAGCGGGGTACGTCATCTTGTTATCTCACCTTGTTAACTTTTTTCTTTTCTTATATCTTTTGTTTTATGTCATTTGCTAATTGGGTTTTTGTTTTTGTTGAGAAATTAGGGGAAAGTTTGTGTCTTTTGTTTGTGGGTTTGTTAGAGTTTTGTGTTTGAGAATTGGGTTTTGTTTGTTTTTGTTAAAAAAAGGGAAAATTTCTTGTTTTTCTTTGTGGGTTTGTTGTAATTTTGTGTTTGCTATTTGGGTTTTTGTTTATGTTTTAGAAAAAGGAGAAAAGGTTGGGTTTTGTTGGTGGGTTTGTTGGAATTTTGTGTTTGGTAATTGGGTTTTTGTTTTTGATGACATAAAAGGGAAAAGTTTGTTTCTTTGTGGGTTTGTTTGTTGGAATTTTGTGTGTTTTATGGTAAGTGTTGAATAGGAGAGAAAAAGGGTTGATTTTGTTGGCAATGTATGTTGAGGAAAGCCCTTTTGATTGATTGACAGTTTGAGGTTGCAAACATGTTGACCTTCTCTCTACAGAATGAATGGAATTACGACGAGCTGTTGTTGTGGCGGTGATGTTTTCGACTAGAGAATGGTATATGATTTAGAGGAAAGGGGAGTTTTTTTGATTTTAGAATGTGAGAGATGATTTGCGAGGCGATTCAGCTTGTTGGTTGAGCGGTAGAGGATTTTGATTTTCTTGGGAGGGTGCAGGGCTTTTGTTGTTTATGTGATGGGATTGGGAGGTGAGTAGGTTAGGGAATGATAGACAATGTGGGTTGAAAATTGGGAAAGTATAAGTTTGTTTCTAATTTTCTATCATGGATCATGTTCTTTTAATAGTAGCATGGAGTTTGGGTCGACTTTTATGTTTTGTGGGAAGCAATGGGAAGAAGGTTGTTGTATAGATTTTGAGTATTGGGACATAGATGTAGACTGTTGGTTTGGTATTGATCGAGTCTGATGTGTTGGTGGGAGTGCAAGAGGTTTAAGGCTATTTGTTGATGCAGTTGCTAGCTTGATGTTAAACTGGCCTGTTGAAGGTCGTGGATCTTGGTTGTTGCATTGTATATTAGTTTATGTTTTGTGATTGATAGGTATTTGTTTTGGGTTCTAATATCTGTAATGTGATTTTATTGGGTACTACAGGGTGAACCAAGTTTCCATCTTTTTGGATTTATAATGTGTATAGGAGCAACAGCTGCTAGAGCTCTTAAATCTGTGCTTCAGGGTATTCTACTGTCCTCTGAAGGGTAAGAATTATTATTCCGTTTTGTTTCGCTGCTTCTGGTTTTCCATGCTATTGTTTGTATATCCATTTATTCTAGTGATGGGTGATTGACTATGACTCTATTATTTTCAGGGAAAAGCTCAACTCTATGAACCTTCTTCTCTACATGGCTCCAATAGCTGTTGTGTTTCTTCTCCCGGCAACATTGTTCATGGAAGAAAATGTTGTTGGCATTACATTGGCACTTGCACGGGATGACCTTAAGATTGTTTGGTATCTGCTATTCAATTCTTCTCTGGCGTATTTTGTGAATCTGACTAACTTCCTGGTCACCAAACACACCAGTGCCTTGACTCTTCAGGTATGTAAACAAGCTTGTGACGGTCTAAGTATAGTACTAAAGTAAACTGAATTTTAGTTTTTTTTTTATCCACTTGACTTGAAATAGTATGGGGTCAATAAAAATTGGAAGATTTGTATATGCTATGTCCACTAGGAAAGTGTCAAATTAATAAGACTTCAATGATCTGCATACTAGTGGATCAAAATGGTTGACCTTTCTCTACAAGGAACTCTTGAATGCTTATCAATGCGTTGATTTTGTTTCCCATTTGTTTCATATATCATCATGTGCTATTCTAATTTACATTTTGATTTGAAAGAACACACAAGGTATACTTTAGGCCTAGATTTAGTAGTGTCATTAATTTTAATCGCTTAGAATATATAGCTTTTAATGAGATATGAATAAGTCTAGTTTTAACGATTTGACTTCATTGAACCCACTTTGACCACAACTCTGACTCTGTCATAGCTGGTGGGTTTCATTTGACTTTGTCCGATTTGATTATGGTGCTTGTGACTCAAAGGTAATTTTTGAAAATGTTAATAATCCAGACTCTTCCAAGGCGTTTCATGCCTGTCTGTACTTTTCGCCCACTGTAGTTAAGTTTCCCCAGCTAGAATTTGTGAGGAACGACTCATCTGGACTTGCAAAAATAATCGTCTAGAATTCACAAGCACTTCTCTTCTTGAAATTTCAGTCATTATAGACTTATGGATGGTGTTTCAGTAGATTAACCTTGTACCTTTAGCAAGCAGAATCATGGTCCAACCCTCGGTCTTTTTTCTTTTTTCAAATTCCTTTGAGTTGCTTGGATGGTTTATCAAAATGACAAGCCTTGTGCTGTCCTTTCTTAATTTATCCCTCATTTCTGCAGTCAATTCTCTCCTTCCCATCCTTGTTCTCCTTGATTGAACAATGGCTTGTGGTGGATGTTTGGATATTTTCAAGATTTCTTGGTATTTACTTCATGAGGGTTATTTCCGTAACTTAGTCCACCATGGCTACATCTTCATATCCGTACCTATTGTATAGAGTCCTCACATGAGACAATATTGACTGTTGTCTTTTCTCTGGCACTTTGGTGGGTGGATTATGTTGAATGATGCGCACGAGTTGGTTTCAGTTATGCCCCGAGCATTTTATTACTCTTAGACTTTAAAATTGAAGTTGTTGCCTGGCTTTGTATACGACTCTTGTGGAACTTTGAGGATTTCCTTTTCTTTTCCGGCCCGTGGGGGTGGGGGGTGGTTTGGAAGGCTTCTGGATAGTCGAAAGTCCTGTCCTGTACATAGAAAGCACTACTTAGATATAGAGAGGCTGACTCATTCTTGCTTGTGGATTCACTTTGTCAGTCTGTCATTTTTTCTTTCACATGTTGTTGATAATGTCCGGCTCAGAACCAATCAGGCTAACTGAACGAATTCAGTAAAAGTAGTCCTACTATTCAGTAGCTATATTTTGTTTCTCATTGCGACATGCATTGTACTGTAAATAAAAGGATAGCAGATTTTTGCCAATCGCCATATTGAATGGCCTACCATTATTTGAGTGTTACTGCTTGGTTTGCATAGACATGTGTCATGATAATATGCAAATGTATTCAGCAACCTCTTTATAGACTTGATGGGCGTTCTATTGTTGATCTTCTGTTGTCAGATCTTTTCTTTTCTTTTTTTGCCCTCTCTGATATTCGGGAGTTCATAACTTGCTTTACACGAGTCTGTACGGATTAAATATGGGAGTTGTTTGCTGCGACTATCTCTTGTCCTGATTTATCTTCTAGAATATCCCAATTTATGTATGATTGTTGTGTTTCTCAGGTCCTTGGAAATGCGAAGGGTGCTGTTGCTGTCGTAGTCTCAATTTTGATCTTCAGAAACCCTGTATCAGTTACAGGCATGCTTGGGTATTTACTCACGGTCATTGGCGTTATCCTTTACAGCGAAGCCAAGAAAAGAAGCAAATGACCAAGCTCAGGCAAATGTTAGGCGTTTTTTTTTCTTTTCTTTCACTCTGCTTCATTCAGGCTGCAGAATTAAACTTGTTATGGAGCAAAGCGGCTGCTAGTTCACTTGAATTGGGTACTTTAGATTCTGAATTTTGTATCTCCATATTCTCCCCTGTAAGTCTTGGGGATAGGTTCTTGTACCAAATATACCAATCTGAGTTCAGAAGTTTTAGGTAAAGAAAACTGCAACAAAAATAAGCAACTTTTTTTCTTTTTATTTTTCTTAAATTGGGTTACATTGGGGGGAATATTTTGTATTCTTTTAGCCTAAGGTTGTAGAATTGCATCCTCATACAATTTGTTGAGTAATTAGTAAAAGATACTTTTGATTAACAGATGAAAGATATTAATGGCACCCTTCTGTCCTTTTCTCCGTTGGTGCTCTACTTGCTCTTTTCTTCTTTACCAATTGTTTACTGAATCCATTTTGTGCTCCTCATGATCTTGCCATGTGGGGTAATGTATAACAACATTATAAAATGGTAGTGTGAATTTTTAATGTTTTGCTTCGAATGTCAGGCTTTCCACCCCCATCGTGTCCAGTTCACCTGTAACAAAATTCTACAGCTCTGCGCATATCTTTTTCCATATGCTTTGTTAGTGCATGTCACTTACAGTAGTACTCCGTAATATTCTATTGAAGGGTTGAAGCTTCAAAATAAGAGTAATGAGTGGCATCAAGCTTTTAAATTCTCGAATATGATCTCTTAAGATCATGATGAATTAAACTACGGAATATCAAACTTTTTTGCTGTCGATTTGAGTGATTAGTGATTATCTTCTTTGCTGCCGAAGCATTTCCACTGATCCTCTTATGATTTTTTTAATTTTTAAAACATTTCCTTTGTTTTAAGCTTATGGCCTTTTACCATAACTTAGTTTATCACATGATGGTGCATACATCTAAGTTCAAATAATTCACAAAAAAAAAGGCCGATACCCATACAACGGCTGAATTTATAACTAATAATTAAAGAACTGACTAATGATATTAAATAGGTGATCACTAATGATAAATATTAAAATGTTTGGAAAAAACACCCGGTGTACGCATACAACCGAGTCGCATAATAGCTAGTTTTTGTGTACAAGCCAAATTATCAAAACAAAAATCGCTTGTAATGCTCACAATGAGCTCTAATTACAGAGAGGGGTTAAGAATTGTCCCAACAAAAAGCACAGCACCAGAAAAGTCTTCCCTTATCATGAAAATGAATGGATGATCAGCCACAAACTCGTCAATGTCGTCGTAGTCTTCTGCCTCCTCACAATCAACGTCGACCCTCTCAAAAACTGCAGCCTTGGTGCCTTCTTCGTCAACTTCAACCCGAGTCTTCTGGAAAATCTCCTGCACGTAGGGTGTGTAACCAGTAAACTCAACTATTTGTGAGAGCTCTTTAGAAGTCTTATCAAACGGCAAAGTTAATCCTAGTTGCTTCATGTGATGAGGAAAAGATCGTGCACACTCGAAACTAAACTTCGGGATGTGAAGCTTTTTGATATCCGTGGTCTCAAACTTGACTTGCACTAGCTTAAGCAAATCAACGAAATTAGTGTCCTCCATGAGCTTTAGCAACCCGTGTCTTTTGTTTGGGAGGAAAATGTACATAGAAAACTTTTCGAGTTTTCACCGTCCGAGGGTACGCCTTCTCTATATAGCATCCTAAGAACCTTACATTTATGATCCTTGAGGTAGCCATACTCGAAAGTCCCGTAGTGTTGTCTCATGAATTGAGCGCGAACTTTGGTTCCATTGAGAAGGTAGAAGTTCCCCTCTTGTGTATCTTTGGGTTTGAATGTCCGAACCCAAGTTCCTTTGAAGGACAAAGCGTTGGCTAAGATCATCATGGTGTCTCTCTTAATGTCTCCATTTTGGAGGATTTGTTTGATCTGCCCTTTCGTTTGCTCCTCAGCCCACAGATTTACTTCCTTCACCACTTGATTAGGCTTCAGGAGTAAAAACAGAGAAAAATCAGTGATCGTCAGGCAACATTGAAAAAAAAACTGTAACATTAAAGTTGAACAAAACACTGCAAATACAGAAGTTGAAGATTTTTTGTGTTCCTTTCCTTAAACTCTTCGCAGCGGTCCGGCGTGGACACACCAAAGCATACAATGCAAGAACAAAGACTCTAATTCTCTATCACTCGTTCGAATTTGCTTACAACTGAAGTGCTTCGAGTAAGGCTGTGATATATACCCAGCTGACCAAAACACACCCTAAATAATTTTGGTTTAATAACTCAGTTTCTCAGCTAAGCGAGGTAGTCAGCTAGCTAGCTAACTAATTTACGATGAAACGTGTAACGACATCCTTTAATTTTTAGGGAACAACGGCCTTATACTCGGGTTATCCGTGTTGAATTTTAGGGACTTTTGTAATTCAATGTTAGGTTGAGCCACCACCACCAACAACAACAACTATAAATCTCCATTAAATGTGCTCGGGGTTAGGTTGAGCCACCGTTGAGGCTACTTTGATTTCGCCGACTCGGTTCATAGCTAGTAATATCAAACCTAATGTTCTCAAACAAAAGACACAATGCATATATACAATATACCCCTACATAGACGTACCTTATTTTTAAAATCAAGAGCCCTAGCTTCCACATGGTGTACATCCTTAGCAATTTGTCGAAAGCCATCCTTAAGCCGGTATTCCTTATCAAGCCACAGGGCATTAGCAAACGCGATCACCGGCGCCTCTTGGCCATCCGACTGCTTTAGAACATCCACCAATTTTGATGCGGCTGCATTAACCTCGGCTAAGTTACTGCACTCAAGAACCCCAAGCAACTGCTTAAGCATGTTGCCAGTTGATCCAACAGCCAGGACGTTAAGTGCAACGTCCATCGAGATAGGAGAGCATGCAGCATTGGCATAAGGTTCTTCAGTAAGGCCCTCCTGCATGAGAAGCTTGGCTACATTCAAACTGAAGGTGAGGCTAACTTTTTCTTTGTATTTGAATGATGATTCAATTACATTGAAGTAGCGGTTGTACGACCACGGGATCACCTCAACGAGCTCAGTTTCTCCATTGTCGGATGAGTAGTACTCATCATCGTCGGGTGTCAAATCACTGTTGTATTGCATATGTGCCATTTGTTTTGTAGCTGTGTGGTTTTATGAAAGTGGAATCAAATTGGTTTCCGGCCACTGAATATTGTTGTTGTTTTGAGTTCCGGCTTTAGTATTTATATAGGCAACGGAAAAAGTACATGCTTGGTAAAGAAAAAAGAAGGTAAGTCGGCAATATTTTTGGAAGATTTTGTTTTTGTTTCCCTAAGGAATATACTTTCCTATTTGCTTCCTCAACCGGGGTAAGTGGTAACGCAGCCGCCCCCTCCCTCTTCCTCCCCTCTCGTACCTTTTGCCCATAAACCCTAACTCAATGGAAGGTCGATTTTGGTCATTCCCGACCTTTAATCTTATCTTTTTCTATAATTTTTCTATAGTTTTTGGAGTTTCTTTCTTCTGTTTGAATAAATTAGTCTCCCATATGTGGAGTTTTATATTTCGTTTAGTGGAATTTTATTTCGCCTATAGTGCGATCAATGGTATTAGTGTAGGGATACCGACAGAAGATTGATTATAATATTAGCGATGAAAAATTCTACTTCCACAAAAGATGCCGATGTATGAATCGAAGTCAGTAAAGAGTCGCGCTTGAATATTTTAATTAATTGTCTTGTTGATAAATTTTGTATTAGTATAGTTGATTTAGTATGTTTTAGGATGTTTTTCGATGTAGATACCGTATAACTATTCTATGAATGAAAATCTCCCATGTCCTATTATCAAAAAAATAGGGGTTTCTAAATACAATAACCCAAATTACTAAATGTAACAACCCTTTTAAAAAAATATAAGCAAATTACTATCATAACCTTATCCCTAAATTAAAATAAAATACCCTCTCTCCTCCCCCATTCTCACGTCTTTCTCCTCACAACAAGTCACAAACACACTCACAAGTCATAAATCACACATAGAGGCCACCCACACCAAATTCGATCAGCACCGCATTGATAATACACCAAATTCGATCAGCACCAAATTCGATCAGGAACTCTCGACTTTGCTGCAAGTCGAGAGTTCGGACTAACTGAACTCTCAACTAGTGTAGTCGAGAGTTCAGAGTGAATGAACTTTCGACTTCGCAGCAAAGTCGACACGCTGAACTGTCGACTTGCGTAGTCGAGAGTTCTGCAAAGTTGAGAGTTCATTCCAACTGAACTCTCGCGCCCCATCACGGCCTACCGAAGGACAAGTAACCCAGTATTTCTACAACCTTCTTTAAGCTGAGTGATCAACACCTTGGCACGGTGAAAGAGTGAGGCAAAAGCTAAGCTGGAGTTAGGATCAGGGTAGCAGATTTGTCATAAAAGTGCTAATACGGCGCCGTATAACCCCTCTGAGTTTGACAAGGACTTCCACCATGTGGGTTTGACCTTTGTGGGTGTTGTGTATGTTTTGTCGTCGTCGTCGAATGAGACGGTTCTTGGGTAGATGATGGGTTGGCTTCTCCCATTTTGTTTTATTTCTCCTATTTGTTTGGGGTTAATTGGAGGGTTATGAGAGAGAGTGTGAGGGAGGGGGTAGTAAATATTTTGGATCAGTGAAGATGGTGAATTGGTGATGATGATTGATGAGAGGTTTTTATTTCATCATGGGATTAAATGATGAAGATTTGTGCTAACCTTGACGCCCCTGGGTGGAAAAAAAAATAAAAAAAAGGGTAAACACTTTTGTCCACTTATTTTTATTTTTAAAATTGTGGATACCTAGTCCTAAATCTATAACCCGAAACACCGACCCTACTCCACCATCCCCTCTTATCTGTGACCAGGGATACTCCACCATCCCCTCTTATCTGTGACCACGGATTCTCTTATCCGTCGTGACGGATAACAGTATCTGTCAACACAAATATAAGAAATTGTTGTCACGGATATTTTTGCTAACCAACTAAAAACAACTGTGATGACGGATCTTGAAATTCGTCACCACAGATAATGGACAAAAGTGTTTACCCTCTTTTTTTCCGTTTTGCCCTCCTAGGGGTACCAAGGTTAGTCCAAGTAAGGCCATGGATTAGTTTTTAGGAGAACCGGCGCCCTTTACTTGAATGACGATTTGGATTTTATTGAATCCATCGTGTGGGCCCATAATAAATTAAAAGTTGCTCCTGCTACTCAGCCCCGAGCCTTGAGCATTGTACAAGGACGTGGTGTAGGAGTAACCCATTACCTTCTGGGTGGAATTGCCACAACATGGGCGTTCTTCTTAGCAAGAATCATTTCCGTAGGATAATGGCTAGGAGGATTTGAAAGGCATTATGGCATTAC
>ONZK01002739.1:32284-42803 GCA_900322385.1 Pharnaceum exiguum | reverse complement strand
AGAAATACTTGTGAAATTAATTAAGGGATTGAGTGGATGGATGTCTCTGAGAACCAATTTCTTAAAAAAATCAAGAAACAAGGGTACAATATAGTATGTATTGGAAACTCTTCAACGATACAAATGGAAAATTTAACACCGTTAGTCGTCGGACTACTGCGGGATACAAGGGTCCAAGTAGGGATTATTGGGGGCAATTTACGAAGTAGGGATTATTCCCGGATAATGGCCCCAAGTAGGGATTATTGTGGGCAAAAACCCCTAATAAATAATATAGTTATAATTATAACAATGACAACAGAGAATAGTACCTTTAATATATATTTAAAAAAGAATGTAACCTCAATCTATTTTTATGTCTCATTACACTAGATTTAAAGGTTCAAAACCCATTACTTTTGGAGCAATTTTTAACAATGGTGGCACAGTATCTCCTACAAACTTTCTGGCAAACATATAACATACGTTGGTTAATTTTCCATTATACGTACACTTTGCTCCAAACCTTATGCGATGAAGAAATTCCTCCGTTATGTCATTCTTAATAAATCGGCCGGGATGTGGACCAACATGCGACCAATCAACCCAAGTGACACTCTTGTTTGCAATTAAGCCGGGGCAACGTTTATTTACAAGTGTTGGAAAGTAATGCTCATCGCTGTAGCAAGGGCGATGACAATGTTCCTTGAAAATGGCATAATATTTTCGGTCTGATACCATATGAATTGCGAGCTCGCGATGAACTTCAAACCATTGCGCTCCCTTCCGCCAATCTTGGACAGTTATGTCAGGGGCCATCCGAGGGTTGTAACGACCTCGTTCATCTTTTCCAGGCCAATCAAATGAGTGGAGGAAGCTCAACTTAGAGTTCATCAAATAATTGTAAACAGTGGTGAAATTGAACACTGGAATGCATGATTCAGAAAGTAGCACAAATCTCTGATTAGAGAAATCCAATAGAGCATTAGCTAGGAGGCGTCTTTCCGCATCGATCATTGATATGTTTCCCCATTGCACTGGCTACATTAAGAATCGAACTTTAGTCAAATAATGCTAATAGGCTTACTTATCATTGTTTATTCATTAATAGTAAATCTCATATCATTATCCGTTTGTAATATAAAGTGGGCAATTCTCACATAAACGAGGAGATCGTGATTATGTTTTTAACGGAGGAAACCTTCCACCTATTACCAGTTAATTTTAGGTTAGAAATTTCATGGCCCAATTCGCTAAAATTAACACTATCATTTTCCATTTTGTCTTCTAAATACGACACTCATTCAAACAAATATAAGGAAGAATAAGCAAACTTTCACGGCTTCCATATTTATCTCTCTTTAAAAGTTTCCTATTCCTATGTTGATGCGTTAATCCATACACTACTTGATGAGATTTATAAAAGAGGCAAACATGAGCCTTTTTAGTAAGTCAAGAACGATAGGCAACTTATGACTTATGACTTTATGAGGTTAGCACTTTAAAAATACGCCTTTTAATGATCGCTACAAGCCTCCAAGCCAAATATTTGTCAAAATTTGATTAATATCCAAGAGCCATCTATTGATCGATAAGTACTCGATCGGCAAATGGGCAACCTTTTTAAATTAGAATTGTTTTGGTGTGCCATACATAACTTTGTTAGAGAAGAGGAGAGAATATAATTAGACACATCATTAGACCTATTGGTGCCTAACGAGTTTTCACTACAGGTACCAATGTTTTTGTAGGTGTATTGGTTCCTAATGGTTTCTCATTAAAGGCACAAAGCGGTTTTCTCAAAGGTACTAAGTGGGTCATTTTGCAAACAGTCTCTCGATTTTTCAAATCGGGGTAAGGCTGCGTATATCAGACTCCCTCATTACTCCATCTTAGATAGGAACAAGCTGGGATTGTTGTTGTATTAAACCTATTAATAATCCTAGATATGTTCCATTCTTGGCATAAATATCTCTTGAAATGACAAATCCATTTTGTACTCCCCACTTAGAGGACTTGTTTTTTTAGTTTTTTCTTCTTCTGTTTTTAAGGACAATAATGAGTTGAGATGATCACTTTGATCTTGTAATGAGTACATTAAAGTCCAAAACATAACAATGAGTGAGAGGGGTGGTTTTGACTTGTCACCCACTCATTTAGGACTTAAAAGCGTCATTATTGGACATACTATGCAGACTTTCACTTGAAGATTTATAAAGAAAGTGCACAAGTTTTCCAATGAAGTAGGCGCATTTGTAAACGACTTTCTTAGAGTATGAGGGTGAGTATTTACGTTGAGATACTTTATTTGAGATTTAATCCACTTAAAGTATAGCTTAAACCAACTAATGAAATTTCTCATTAACAATAATAACATAACCTAAAATATAAATAGATTTGGCTAAATTGTTGTAATACCCCTAGTAAAATTTTCACTTTGTATTGACATCTCAAATAAGCCATAGTAATTAAAGCACCCCAACAAACCCTCAAAACCACTATCTTCTAAAATAAGTTTGGTATAAGATTTTAAGTGGTGTGGTTCGGAGTGTAAATGGTCCACTATACCCATTGATTTCATGTTAGATTACAACGGTCCGTGACACATGGATTTAGAATGGTGGGGTAAAGATAAGGGTATAATGGTAATGTATATACCGCGGATGCTGCGCTGGATGTGCGGTCTCACTAGGCTGGACAAGATTAGAAACGAAGTGGTTAGGGCGAAGCTGGGAGTAGCTGCATTCGTGGAGAAGATGCGATAGATCAGGTTGCGATGGTTTGGACACGTCAGGAGGAGAGGCACGGGTGCACCGGTGCGTAGGTGCGAGAGTATGGTTGTGAGTGGGGTTCGAAGGAGAGGTAGGCCGAAGAAGAGTTTGGGAGAATGTATTAGACATGATATGACTAGCTAATCACTTAGCGAGGACATGGCCTTAGATAAGAGTTCTTGGAGGACGAGGATTAGGGTACTAGACTGTTAGAATAGGGTGTTAGTCGTATGAGGATAGGGTGTAGTGTTAGCCTGTGAGGACTTGGTGAATCTAGAATTTATGTTGTGCATGTTGTGTTCGCACTTAGATGGTAGTTGTTGTATTGTCTGCAAATTTTTGTGTTCTTACAGGTGCTTTACTTATGCGTTTCAGAGGCTTGACAAGTATACGTGACTTCTTTTTTTGTGGTTATGGAGATCACTAACGATTGTTCACTGCAGGTCCAAATGTTTTATGGGTATATTTGGTATCTAACGATTTTCTCTTTACAGGTACATTTGTTTTAATGAGCACATTGGTTTTTAACGATTTTTGGTTTCATTGCAGGTACAAAGATATTTCTTATACAGGTAATAAGTGGGTCATTCTAGAAACAGTCTCCCGATTTTTTTTTCAAATCGGGGTAAGGCTGCGTACATCAGGCTCCCTCAATACCCTATATTAGATGGGATAATCTGGGACTGTTGTTTTTGTTGTTGTTGTTGTTGGTAATGTATCTACCCATTACCAAAAATGTTGTTTTAAAGATAGAAGTGGCACACCTAAAATGATATTTTTGAAAGGTAAAAGTGGAATGTAAGAGTATTATTTACCAAACACAACAAAATATCATAAAGACTCTTACAACTACAAAATATTAAATGTTTGTGTTAAATGCTCTTTGCTAAAGAAAGCCTTTAGCCTTAGTTAATTTTTTTGAAATATAAATTGTGTGTTGTTCATCTGTAGTGTTAGATTTAGTTTTTTTTTCTTCCAATTTAAGCTCAGATATAACTACAATTGTAACTGTATTCAGTTTTCTTTCCGGTTCAATATACTATTTTTCAGTTTAGTTCAATTTTCTTTACTTCCGCTCAAACTATTAGTACACACTTTTAATGTTATTCATATACTTACAAAAAAATATGGCAAATAAAAATACCTTTTTTACATCTTGGTATGCCCCCACATTGGGCCCAAAACTCGAAGGCCTCGTTTCAAAGGTGGATTTTATCAAACAAGTTGACACTCACAAAAGCAACATACAGTGATATTCCATATAGTCTAACAGAAGCCACTTTGCTGGCCCATGTGGCATGTCCATATTGTAGGAGAGGACCAACCGAAAGTGGTAGGGTATTAGGGGTCGTTGAACAGGGCTTTACACATTAACGGACTTTACATATGACAATGTGATAATAATGTAAGTGTGCGACTCCTGTACAATTAAACTACCAATAGGAATGGGGAGATCGATGATGATATCACACATCGTATCTCAGCAGGGTGGCTTAAGTGGAGGGCTGCTTCAGGGGTACTATGTGACAAGAAGATCCCGCTTAAACTCAAAGGGAAGTTTTATAGAGCTGCAGTACGCCCGGCGATGTTGTATGGAGCCGAATGTTGGCCGGCTAAGAAGTAGCAAGAGCAGAAATTAGCAGTTACGGAGATGCGGATGTTGCGCTGGATGTGCGGTCTCACTAGGCTGGACAAGATTAGAAACGAAGTGGTTAGGGCGAATTTGGGAGTAGCGGCATTCGTGGAGAAGATGAGAGAGATCAGGTTGCGATGGTTTGGACATGTCAGGAGGAGAGGCACGGATGCACCGGTGCGTAGGTGCGAGAGTATGGTTGTGAGTGAGGTTCGAAGGAGAGACAGGCCGAAGAAGAGTTGGGGAGAATGTATTAGACATGATATGACTAGCCTATCACTTAACAAGGATATGGCCTTAGATAGGAGTTCTTGGAGAACGAGGATTAGGGTTCTAGACTGTTAGAGTAGGGGTGTTAGACCTATTAGGATAGGGTGTGTAGTGTTAGCCTGTGAGGACTTGGTGACTTTAGTATTTCTCTTGTCTATGTTGTGTTCGCATTTATATGGTAGTTGTCGTATTGTCTGCAAATTTCTGGGTTCTTACAGGTGCTTTACTCCTGCGTTTCGGAGGCTTGGCAGGGAAAAGGAGATTTCTCATAAAGGTACTAAGTGGGTCATTTTGGAAACAGTCTCCCGATTTTCCGAATCGGGGTAAGGCTGCGTACATCAGGCTCCCTCAGTACCCTATCTTAGATAGGATAATAATGGGACTGTTGTTGTTGTTGTTGTAGTTTTGCTTGAACAGTTAATTGAAGATGTAGGGATGTTCTTAACAACTTTAAATCAAATTTCAGTTAAGGTCAATTAAATCTTTATCATTTAATCAACATTTTAAAAATTGGATTGGATCGATGGGTTTGACCGGACACCGGTGATCCGGCCAATTTTCAAAATGTTGAAAAAAAGTTCTGATCAAGAACTGGTTAATCTGAAGAGACCGATAAGACTTAGATCGATTTTGATCGGTTTTTGCCAAGTTCTTGACCAAAAAAATATTTTCTCATAATTGTTTTAATTATTTAGAAGTCCAATTTTTGTCTTTTCAGCACCGAGTGAGCTAATTGAACTAATTAAACCCATGAACTAGTTAGGAAACATGTTTGGCATTCAGGTTCATTTTTGAAAACATAGCTTAACATCGTTAGAAAAAGTGCCATTGATATCCATTTTTTAATTGTTTGAAGGTCTCGCTATAATGATTTATTAACGCTTATTGATATGGTTTTGATAAGTAATGAATATTCAAATAAATAAACAAAAAGTTCAATTAAGATGGTAGAAGTCGAGATATCCAGCTTTCCAAAGTGAGGGGAGACTACGAGGGAGAGGTAATGTAGTAAGGGGGACAAGTAGCAGATTGAGAAAAATGGAACAACAAAAAGAAACAACCAAATTAGAAGCGTGGAACAACAAAAATAACAGCCAAAGTATTTCTCATATATATATTGCCATGTAATCTTTGATCTTGTTTGTGTGCCCATTATAGTGGCAGAGGTAGGGGTTAAAGGGTGGTGCAGCTGCACCGCATGAAATTTTAATAATGTATAATTTCTACATGTTTTTATCAATATTGTACTCGGTGGTTAAGAGCTATCTCCTGCAACTCTCTAGGTCTGTAGTTCGTAGTCCATGTCGTTCAGTCAAATAATTTCGTTCAAGTCTACTTTCCAACCTTACACGGTAATATTGGTTATTGGTTGATGTAGTAAACTTTAATGGTGCCAATCCAAGGAATCAAATCGGAGCACGGGAGCAGTGTTTTGAATTGCCCAAAAACAGATAAACGTACAATTTCGAATGTACGTCCTCCCTAAAATGTAAAGCAATGACTCCCTTATTCACTTTGACCAACCAATTAACATGAGCATTTGAGCACTTTCGAAAATAGGGCGTGATAGTACAGGAGTATATATCATGTTGCAATTGTAGACCCTAAGCTATTGTTGTATTAATTTTGATCCTAAAGAGTATGAACTACGGAGTATTAACGTATTATTAAAGATAAATGGATGATTGAATCATTGATGACTGACCTGACTGGGTATACGTCTACCGTAGAAGATAGAAGTTTCTGGCCACGACTCATCGTATTCAGGAGTAGTATGGACGTAGATTGAATAAAATCCCTGGTGCCCCTTAAAAAACATCTCCCACAATGGAGCTAAAGGCAACCACCTTTTTGTCAAGAACATGAAGGCCACTTTAGGCACATGCTCAAATGGGTACTCTTTCACTTCAGGGACCATTGATGCCTTCCATAATAACTCTTCGTCACTCATGCTATGCCCCAAGTTATTGTTATTCTTACTGTTCATCATGGATGGTAAAACATTTGTTGAATCACTTAGGGATAAAAAGGGCGGAAGAGAAGCAAGTGAAACTGACGAGAAAAGTAGGCTTTTTTGGAAAATAATGAAGCCAGTAATTAGACCAAGCGTTAGGCCTAGGGCAAGGAAAAGGAAATTGTAAAAATGGGATAAGTTGGGCTTCTTGATTGATGATGCAAAAGATTGATATGACTGTTCACGTTCTAGCTTAGCCATATTTGGTTTTGTATGACGAAAAATTGAAGCTTAAAAGACCTTGGCAAGCTGGAAAGAAAATGTTTACATAGTTATTTGATCATCAGTTTGATGTTTATCGATTCAATGCTGGAAGAAGCTACGCGTTAGAACAAATGAGTTTACATTTTTAGCTGATCAAAGAAGAGGTAGAGAGGATTGTTTTAGCACGAATTGAGTGATGGGCTACCATGAGTTAAACGTAAGTTAGGGGGATTTGCATGTGTTAATGGTTTTTTCAAGATTGGCCAAACTGGTGGTGTACTAAAGGCTATACGTTACCAGAATTTTAAGTCATTGACTCACTGCCTTTTCTCGACGTTCATATGAGGATGGGTTAGTCAATGGTTGAATTGAATATTATAATCAATAGATCAAGGTTGAAAACACATAACAGATCGATTTTAAAAAGTTGAAACGAAGAAGATGCATAGGCAAGGAAAGGGGAGAGTCTAGATTGAATTTAAAGTAGGTAACTTCATCCGAAGTTAAGGACTAGCTTTAGGGCCGCATTTAGGCTCATTTACTGGCTAAAATATTATCACAATGCTCAACTACGTACACGACAGACTAGTTCTTGCACCAAAATTATAAGGCACGTATGAATACAAGGCACTAACTTGTTTAGTGCATGCCCCATTTTTTTTTTTGTGATTGCCCGCTTGGATCTACATCCTGACTCGCCCCGTGCCGCACATCTAACTCGCCCGTGTCGCACACCTAACTCGCCCGTGTCGCACACCTGACTGTAGTGGGTGAGTCTCCCAATTAGGATCTTTCCATACGCCGAGACTCAAATTCAAGATCTTACTTAAACGGTATAGACTATAAAGCTTCTTACCATACACTATCAACCCCACATTGGTAGTGCATACCCCAAGTTTAGGAGGACACTTGCACTCTAATAACATACCAAAAATTCTTGAACTGATTGAACCCGTTGAATTGAATTTCAGTTGGTGTAAAGGAAACTGCTAAAATTCAACTACATTTCTTCAAACTCCTAAACTTCACTATTTTTTGTGAAAAGAACTTCCCTAAAATTAAGAGTTCTTAATTTGCTACTTGAACAGAATTTATTTCATTCACTTTTATGATCATTTCTGGGCTTCTGGCTTTAAAGAATGTACATAGCCCATTAGCCCATAGTTGTACACACCATTTTGGGTATCGGCCTATTGGGCCTTCTCATGCTCATCAAGGGCCGAATGATCTGTAAGTCTGAGACTATCTCAGTGTTTCAGAAATCGAAGAGGAATGATTTGTAAGTCTGAGACTATTTCAGTTCTATAGCAAAAGAATGAAAGAAAGAGAGATAATGGAAGAGGAAGAAGAAAACAACAATAACACTGAACCAGAAATTTCATCAAATTCATCTTCTCAACAAAATCCCAAATCAAAATCCTCTCGTATAACCCAAGATCAGCTCACTAAATTCCAGGTAATCATCCCAACCCTTTTCATATACATACATATTTTTATAAATTTCACATATGTTATGGCTTTTTCATTCTTTCCTTTCATTCTTTTGCTAAAGAACTCAACTTTATGTGATATTTTCCATCTGGGTATTTTTAGTTTTTTTTTTTGTTTCCTGTGCTAAATTGCAATATCTTTTAAAATGGGTATTTTGTTGGTTATAGGAATTGCAAAGAAGACGTTTGCAATTGAAGTCAAAGCTGAAGAAAAAGAAGCCCAAAAGTACAACAGGTTGTTTAGCTCTACAGTTGTGTTATATTGTTATTGTTGCCATGCCAAATTGTGTTTTTTTTTTTGAAGTGCTTTGGCATGACAATAGTGTTGCATTGTAGGTGAAAGAGGTAAAATTCCGACTGAGGATTTAAATGTGAAAGGAAGCTTGGATGATGAGAGTAAACATCAGGAGTTGAAAGAAACCGGTATGAGCAGCGGCTCACGGACGGTTAATCCCCCAGCCCAGGCGGAGGTGCATCCTGCATTGAGGAAGAGGAAGTTGCATTGGGGGTAATCATGTTATTTTCATCCAGTCTTTTGCTAGTTAAGGAAAATTGCATCTTAGATATGGCTGTTTGGTTGTTTGGTTGACAAAAAAGGGCGAAATTTGTGACAAATTGATTGTTTAAATTAGCTCTTCAATTTGAGATTGAGTAGGAAATTATGCTTGACAGTTGACATTGTTTGGGTTTCTGAAAACAGTCTCCCGATTATTCGGGGTAAGGCTGATAACTCCCTCAGTATTTCATCTGAGATGGGATTAGACTGAGTTGTTGTTGTTGTAGTTGACATTGTTTGGGGAATTCACTTAGCCTATTAGTATAGAGAACTTTATATGGCATGCTATGTTTCTTGTTCTCAACCAAGCGACTTTCACATTTGCTCGCAGTAGTGAGCCTTGGAGGTAGAATTGAAGGGTGACAACTGTCAACTAATAAGTTTCGAACACCAGAACGCAGTTTCGAAATATTGCCACTGTGACTCTGTGACTACAGACAACTAAGTAAACTTGATAAATTGGAGTCTTTGGGGGACAAATATATAGATTTTCAAACTCATGGAGGGCTAGGCCCTGTCTATACTACACTTGGATCCTCCCCTACTTGGTTGGAAGTTCATTCTACATAGCTTATGCCTGTGAAAATACAAAGTTATTGTGTCATACTGACTATCTTCTTTTGTTCTATTGCTTCAGGCTTGAAACGAAGGAGAGGTGGGAAAGAAAAGCCAACATGTAAATTCACTCTCAGCTTAATAACAAATACCAGCAGCCTTTTATAATGTCCGAGCGTAATGGATAAAGGATGTTACTTGGAACGAGCAGAGTGTCCTGAAAAGCTGAGATTGATCTATCAGATTATGGAGAAGACATCATGTTTCGAGCTCATGGATTGATCTTTTCGGAGAGAAGGGTTTCTGTAGTTGTGGAATGAAGGGCAAGCCATCCTTTCTGGCTGATGTGCTGTATTTGTAATGATAGAAATATAAACTTGATGGCTCTCTTATTTATTCTGCTCAGATTATGTACAAAGAAGTGTTATATCTGTGAATCTTCACTAATAGCAAAAGTACTGGCCAAGTTTTTGTACTGTCATTGACCATTCAAGCTGCGTAGCTTGATTGTTGTTATAACCAGACTTGTAAAAGTTACACTGACAATTCAATGAAAATCTGAAGGAATTTATATGCGTTTGATCGTCAATTGCATGACCATGTCACTATGTCGTTTCGGGTTTTTGACTATATGCACATTATCATGTCTTTGGCTGAGTTTGAGATCCAAGTGCTACCGTTCCAAACTTGTCCCAACTCCCAAGTTTCCCCTTTATCTACTGATGATTGAACACCTTTAAAACATGAGCTTACTAAGAACTTGATTTGCGTACAAGCTATCTACAACAACAACAACAACAATCCCAGTAAATCCACGAGCTATCTCTTTACTGCAAAATCTCCAACATGAGATTCGTAGGGATTATGTTTTACAAATCTCTTGGATACTCGCTTAGTTGGCGTTGGAGAGGTTTAGTGGAGGGATTGAGGGCATAACGGAAGAGGTCTGTGTAATTCGGAGTAGGAACTAGGCTTCCCACATCGCTGGCTGAGAGCCGATACTTCATGCAAAGGCATATAAAAAGAAGGCTGTGTATAACTAACAAC
>ONZK01002739.1:11098-25675 GCA_900322385.1 Pharnaceum exiguum | reverse complement strand
CCCCCCCCCCCCCCCCCCCCAAAAAAAAAAAAAAAAGAAAAAAAAAGAAGATAAAACTTGCTGCAATCCCCTCCAGATTATTGTATTCACCATCAAGAACGACGCTTATTAGTATTGGATATCTACTCCTAACAGTTGGTCAAAAGTAGAAAATTACCAATGTTGTATCAATGTTAACACAGTCACACAGCTACTTGCAAGAGGTGCAACAAGTACAATTCTTGAGATTATTGTCGTACCTTCAGCTGAAGATTCAGTAACTACACGTTAACACTCCCGACATGTTGTGCTAAACTAAAGAGTTGGGACATGGGAGGAGTCACGAATCTGTTAAACATCATAAATCCCTTTGTCATAGTCATACATGATTCTAGTGATCACTTGAGCACTTCATCATTCCACTCAGGAAACCAACTAAACAGCCAGGTATTAAGCAATAAGCACCGCTTCAACTTTGTTCCGGAGTTACCAGTACACCTTCTTACACTAAAATATAACTTGCACTTGCAAGCAGCAATGGAGAACCCTTGCCAAAAACCACAAACAGTGAAAGAAAACACCTTTTCGACTAGGCATTGCTCTCTGCAAGCTAGCCATTAGCCAACATCACCATACATAAACCTATCCACTATACTGCATAACCATATTCTCACTCAACCTCATTTCGAAAACACACCATCAATCACATCATGCACTGATTAAACTATAAACCAAGCACAACATCATACACTTGCAATCACATATTCATTCTTTCCGGTTTAAAGGGAGGCACTGAGGTCGACAATAACAATCATCAAACAGTAAAAAGAGAACTAACCTGCAGGCAAAGCTTGAGGCTTGAGTGATCTATACTTAGCAGAAGTGGTACTAAAAACATGATCAATTCCCATCCTTGCAAATCCAGCTCCCATATCAACTGACCCACAACCCAACAACAACTTTGATGATGTTCCACTGACACTACTATTATTATAACTATTAATCTTTTTATTATTAGCCACACATCTCAAGCTCTTGACTGATGATGAGTTCCCTCTACTTTTCTTCTGCACTTCCAATCCCAACAAGTTTCCTCCTCCTCTCACCAAACATGTTGTAGCTTGCATCCTTTAGTATATATACCCTGTCTATATAAAAACAAAAAAAAAAAGGAAATAAAAATCCTAGATGGCCAAACTTGAAAAAGTCAACATGGGTATTGTTAATTACAGTAAATTACACTTTACTGAACATGATATTAAAAAATAAAAAATACCCAGAATTTAAAAAGAATATAGAATGCCATAAAATGAACAATGCTATATAACCATGATGATAAATGTGATGATCCTGCATTGAGTGTATGATGTTAAATGCAGAAAAAAAGGAGAAAGGACATGACCAAGATGATAAAGATTGAAACTTTAGCGAAATTAAAGGGAGGAAAATGTATATAATACCAGAAAAAGATTTGGGTAAGTGAAATTTGCGGAGTTTGGAGAGTTAACTTGACGTCAATCACTTTCTCTGTCCTTTTTATCTGTTATGGCCCTGTGTGAGATGAGATTGTTTTTTCATGAATGAAGTAAAAGACAACTTTTTTACTACTCGTAATAAAATAATTAAAGGGAGGTGAGAGTATAAATACCAGCAACAAGAAATAAATTGTTAAAAGAGCGATTGATGCTCTGAACAATTTTTGATGAGGGATGCGAATGTTGAAAGGAGGAAGACTCACTGATCAATGTACGTTTTTCGTTTTCCTTTCTCGTTTTTATTTTTTATGTTGAATTGTTGAGTGTGATGTGGAAATGTGGAGTATAATTTGGGGACGGGGAATCGATGAGGTGGATAAGCATGTTGTCATGAATGTAATTGTACTAGGTGCCAAGTGACACGTGAAGGCACAGTCAAGCTGACTGACTGATGGCTGATCCAAAAAGGCATTTAATTATTATCTCCAAATGGAAAATGTGTTACTGTATGCCTGTATGGCATCTCATCAATCGACATTGCTGTCAATTTTTCTCCATCTTTGGTGACCAATCGTAAGAGACTACACTAAGTGTTTTTGTTGCTATTGCCAAACACGGCTAAAGTGCTAATAAACCCAATTTTCCTATCCATGTTTAAGATTTCCCGGGTACATTTATGACTAAATTTAGTTCAATTGAGTTACATGCCAAAAGAACAAAAACTCATTCACTTGTGCTACATATCGTAGTTTGCTTAATCACTAAAGTATTCCACCTAACACATTTTCCTTCAAATAATTGAAGGTCATCAAATTATTGATCCCACCTAATTCCTTCAAAAAAATTAAAGGTCAAATGATTCATTTGTCAATCATAGGGAGAAATAATAATTCTCAATTAAAAATCTAGCATCTTTTCTAACCAATTGACTTGTCGTTTTCAATGTAACTAGAGCAAGGGTACATCAGTAGAGTTCTAATTCTCCAACAAAGATGAAATCGAGTTCAATTAAAAAAGGATTTAAGAAAGATGAACTCAAAAAGCCCATAAAAACCACAAGTTGGGCTGGGCTGGTCCAGATGAAATGATGTAAACCCATCAATAAAATCTTAAAACCCAATAAGAACCAACCTTTAGTTTTTCTCATCACAAAATATCACATTCTTAACTACACAGTTCATTCACACTATCTCCTAGCTTCTTCTCTCTTTTCTCCCTTCAATGTTAACAGCAAATTATACACCACCATGTACACTCACACCACACTACCCAAAAACAACCCATTTCCATGCAAAACAGTTATTATTAGCTCAAACTAAAAGAAACCCAACCTTGAAAGTACATGCGTCTTCATCATCAACATACAGCCCAACAGGAGCTAAAGTTGTGGAGTATACACCTTGGCTCATTGTTGGGTTGGGTAATCCTGGGAATAAGTACTATGGCACTCGTCATAATGTAATCCTTTCTCTCTCTTTCCTTGTTCTTTTCTGTGTTTGTAATTTTTTTATCTTTTTTGGGAATGTGGTGGTTTGAGAGGTTGTTATGAAAGATTGGTTATGTGGGTAATAGTTATTTTGATATAAAGGAGTGAATCATATTGTATTTCTCCACTTAAAGTGCTTAAGAGTTATGAGGTGTTGCTTGTTTGGTGCTTAGTTTAATTTTGTTTCTTTCATTTGTTGGTGATTGGAAGTTTGAGGAAAGTTATATCCTTTCAGCTTTTCATAGTTTTGAAATGTAAAGGTTTTATCTTTAGATATCTTTAAGGTAAGAACTTGGTAAATGATGGAAATGAGGATATTGCAAGAAACACATACTAGCTGTATGATTTTAGTGGTAGGGTGAATATTCTCATTGCCAAATGCCAATGAAGTTGAAAGAATGATCTCCATCTTTCGGCTTTACTATAGGTGATGATAGACTATATCAAAAGGGCTAAAAACCTTCGGTACTTCTTATTTTTAGTGAAGTTGCCGGAAGTCAATACTTTCAACGCACCAATTCATTTAGGGTCAATCTCGGAAACAACCTCCCTGACCCGAGCACCCCATTGAATGGGGATTACACTCGGTTAATGTTGTTGTTGTTGATGAATATTTGCAAGCTAATTGTCATTATCAATGACATATTTTTATGCTCATACATCTAATCTTGTGAACTCATGTTTGTGATTGCTTCCTCGATTATTAGGTGGGATTCGAGATGATCGATAAAATTGCACAGAGAGAAGGCATTGTGATGAATACCATACAGTCAAAGTCCTTGATTGGAATAGGTGCTTTGCTTATATGGACTCTCCCTTCTTGTTTCATATTAGGGTAAAATGTATCAACTCTATTGAAGGTTGTTATGGTTCTTAAAATTTTCATCCTATGTGTGACCAGTACAGGTTCAATTGGGGAAGTTCCAGTCCTATTGGCGAAGCCTCAAGCATATATGAATTTTAGTGGAGAATCGGTATGCCCTTTGATGTTGAGTTATTTCATTTCCACTATGTATCAAGCTATTAGCCTTGTATTACTTGATCTTTCCTAATGCCCTAATTTTGAGTTATTAGAGTGTAAAGGAATGTGTAAATATTGCTAGCTTTATGTAACACAATAGAAAGACAAGGAGTAACCTTAACTTATGAAATTTGGTTTGCAATGTCAATGTTTGGTTCAAAAATCGTTGTAGTTGCTCGTCGTGTATGGAAATCTGTGAACAGTACATTAGTACTAGATGGTTGTGAATGCTTCTCTTAATACCGTTATCTGTCTCGTAGTAGCTTTCTTTCTTTTTTTCATATGGCTTATGTGTCTCAGTATCCTCTCTGACTCTTGATTTTTTGGTACTTTATTGCCAGTCGTTACTTCATTTAACTGTTCATGTTTTCTGGTACTTCACAGAATCGTAATCTAAAAATACTGAATATCCATGTCTACTTCAGGTTGGTCCTCTGGCTGCATATTACAAAGTACCTCTGCGCCACATCCTATTGGTATGCATTTGTACCTGATTTTGAGAATTCAGACATCAGTGGTATAAAAAAGAGAGGATTTTGTACTTGGACAATATTAACTTCATGGCTTCACATGAACGTCAAACTGTTTTTAGGTCTATGACGATATGAGCATACCCAATGGTGTGTTGAGGCTTCAGCCAAAAGGAGGACATGGGCATCATAATGGGTAAGCCATCTGAACTCTGAAAAGATTTGGATGGAAGTTTTGAAGATTGTAGTATCGTTGTGGCAAATGTTTTTGTGGGCATATTGGTTTCTAATGGTTTCTCATTGCAGGTACAAAGCGGTTCTCTCAAAGTTACTAAGTGGGTCATTCTGGAAACAGTCTCCCGATTTTTCAAATCGGGGTAAGGCTGCGTACATCAGACTCCCTCAGTACCCCATCTTAGATGGGATTTACATGACATTAGAAAAGTCGGTTCTTTTCATCTCCTATGTTTACTTAGTAGGAATGGACATCTAAGATTCTAAGTTAGTGTGACCGAGTCTTGAGAATGTATCTATTGTTATTCTTCCTTTTGTCCCTTCTTTTCATTGTAATTTTCGTTATACTCATCTGTTTGGAATTAGCATTTTCAACTTTTCTTTTTGTTTGTGGGTTTTGGGGGGCCTTGCATACTGGTGCGCGCGCGCGCGTGCCAGATTACCTCGTTATTGTCCCAGTTACTATAATATGGCATATTCAAGCAAACGGACTTTCAAAACCCTCACTGCTAGTGGTGTACAAGTACCATCTGTCTTGAAAAGACTGATTATTATTTTTTGAGAGCAGAAAAGACTGATTATTAAGGTATTCTGAGTTTGTAAAAATTTCGGTGTTTTCAATCTGGAGTATAAGGGCGGAAATTTCTGACCCCCCGTGTCAAAACCGACCTGTAGGTTGAATATTGAATTATAAATTCCAGGACAAGCATGTATATTTGCATACAATTATAAATTTTCACGAGTGTTCTTTCCTTTTGTGCTCACTTCCTTTTTGTTTCCTCTTCAAATTCTATTCAGATTGAGGAGCGTGATGGCTCATTTGGATGGGCGCAAGGAATTTCCTCGTCTATGCATAGGTTTGTTTTGATCGGAAAATCCTTTGGATACCTGCATTATTGAAACCTATCATACATGCAAGTCTTCTGATGGAAAGTAAACATACTTGGTTAATGGCAGGTATTGGAAACCCCCCAGGGTCAATGGACATGAGAGCTTTTCTTTTGCAGAAGTTCAGTGCAACAGAAAGAAAGCAGGTAAACACAAAAATTAGTTTTGCGTAAATGTAAGGGTTGCAGATATCTACCTGCCCTTGCACTTCATATATTGTGTAAATGACTTGTACTTTCTGTTCTGGGTTCTGTATAGCATTTAGACAGTTAACTATTACTGCTAGATGAGGTGCTTAGTGCTGATGATCATTCCAACTATTTAGAAGTGTTTTCTGGTTATTTGGCCAGATTGATGCTGCTCTGGAGCAAGGTATGGATGCGGTGCGGACACTAGTATTTACTGGATTTAGTGACACTATCACTAAATTCAATCTCGGACAGAAATACAAGTACCACAGAGTGTAGAAGCTCATCAGGTGGACTTGTTAGACTGCAAACCATTCGAAGTACACTAATACACGTTAATCATAATACATCCAACCTTGTTAAGAAGCATATTACTGGCAACTCCATCAGCGGCCGCTGAATCAAGTGATCAAAAGTCTATACCTTTCTGAAGGCAAAGCCCTTAGCTGACTGACTGTCATTCAAGCTTGAATTGTTTAGTTGGCATGGTCAATTGGTCTATCACCTACATTAGTTGAATGCTTGAAGCTGAGTTCTGGTGAGACATTGGAAGCCATTTATCAAAGCCCATCCCCACTGTAGAAGATAGGAAGATATCAATGTTTAGTGCAGATATGCAATAGCAAGTTCCTCCCTTGTTTTTCCTTTTCTATTTTAGGCTAATGTAACAATTAACATCATGGTTTCCAACCAAAAAATTTTTTATCATGTTTGTACTACTTTACAGTGTAAAATTTGTAGTTATTATGTCAAATGTTGAATTGTTCAGATTCCCTTTGAGCATTTTCTGTCTTCAAGAAAATTATTTTACTTCGGTTTGAAAATTTTTTTGTAAGTATTATACTGCGGTGGAAAAAAAAAATCAACCTTCCAATCCTCCAAGGTTAATGCTTCATCCCAATGTAGATTTTTTTTTATAATATTCATGTTGTTTCTCTAAGGAAAAATAAAAGACACTTGAAATGAATGAACTAAACAAGGGGAAAAGCCTAATTAATTTCCCATTAACCAAAAAAGGCAATCCACGTGGCCCATGGCGTCATAATACAATCTCACAGAATCCAATTTACACAATCTAGTTAATTAATCACAACCCTTTAACCATTGAAACGGCTCTCAAAATCTCCACAAATCCAACGGCTCACAATCTCTCCTTCACCTTTTTTCCTTTTTGACCCAAAACACCAACCCATCTTAATCAGAACGTTGGAAGTGCCAACACATAAATAAAATCCGACCAAAGCCCAAACACAACTCTCCCTTTCTTCCCCCCTTTTGCCCCTCTCTATTCCTCTCTCTCTCCAATAAAATCAGACCGTTGGAAAGAGTATATTTTTAAACTAGACAAAACAGGGAAAAACAGAGGAAAGTCACCACTTTGATCAATCAGCAAACAATGGCAGAGACTTATAGATCTCTGCATTATTCACCAGACATAACAAATCCAAGCAACAACAACAACAACACACTTCAATTCACAACAACTGATTCATATTTCATGGAAAGAGGGCCAAAATACAAAGCATATGCTTTACTCAGAGAAACAAAGATCAGATCAAAATACACACAGTATGATGAAATTCAGCAAGAAAAAGAAATACCCAGATCAGAAAACATCACCCCAGTGAAGAAAACAGTGAGATTTCAGGGGAATTTGAAGGTACCAAAAACAGGGGAAAAACAGAGGTCCTCTGTTTTGGCTCAATCAGTGCCAGATTTTACAGCAGTGTTGAGGAAGGAGAATCGAAAGCCGGCGGAGAGTGTGATCAATAGGATACCGAGGGGAGAGAAGAGCATGACTCCACCGCCTTCGATGTCGAAAAGGGAGAAGATGTATGGGAGTGTGGTGAAGACTGGTGGTGGGAGTAAGTCTGTGAATACAGGGGAGAAACAGGGGAGGGTTTTGAGGAAGAGTTATGCTAATATTGAAGAGTTGAAGGGTTTGTCGATCGCCGCCTCGAATGCTATTAATGGTGAAGGGAAGGGTGGTGGGAGGAGGAGTAATGTGTTGAGGAAGAGTACTGTCTTTAGTAGTACCAGATATTACTGATTTGAAGATATTTTTTCTTTTTTTTTTGAGGGATTGTTCTGTTTTTGGGTTGTTGTGAGTTTGGTTATGCCACTATTCTTTAATATTTTTGTTGGGTTATTTTTTCATGGTTTGTTGATTGTTGAGTGTGATATATAGGAAGATCATAAAAGGGTTGTGATTGCTTGATATATGGAGGTTGATTTCTGGGTGTGAGATATGGAAGAAGGATAATAATGTTTTGAGTGAATGATCAGCACTTGGTAATTGTATGATGAGATGAGGTATATAATTTTGTTCCATGTTGGCCATGATTTGCTTCTTGGTGCAGACATTTTGTTCAAATAATGTTTGTTAACTGAGGTTTTTGATACTCAATTTACCTCTTCTGGCTACTATGTACTACCAATCTAAAACCAGATGCAAATGTTTCATCACAGCAGCACAGTAAGGAGTTTATTCAGTTTCAGGGAAGGAAAAATGCAAGCAAATGGCAAGTTCACCTCTACATTGGCATTACTTGATAGAACCAGCAGAAATACAATTTGTGCCAGAGTTCTAAACCAGAAAAAAAAAAATGAATTAGGCATCTGCAAAAGAGGTCACATTCAGTTACATTCTTGAATCTTGATAACGCGCATCACTAATCTACGAATTACAGTAACCTAAGTCAAAGACTCGAAACAAAGTTATCCGACTATGAACTATCCACCACGATGTACCGCTTTGTACATAAACTTTTCAACTAGGGTGAGTCACCAGTGCATCTAGCTTAGTATATATATATATCTCTAATTCAGCATTCACAGCGACGTTCAGCAAAGGCGTAATCCAGACCCATAGAGATCCATCACAACTTCGTCAACCAAAGTCTGGACAATGTCATCATTAATTTGAGCACCAATCTCATAAGCTTCAATGTTGAAATCTGTCCATTTACCCAATGAAGTACTCATCTCCTTTTCTATGATCTCATCTAAAGCTTTCCCTGAAAGACTAATCCACTTTCTCATTTCTTCATCAAACACCTTGATCATAACATCGGCATTCATGTTCTTTGGCACCCTACACCATGCGCCATATCCAATGTTATTGCACCTTCTGTATTTTACATCTAGGCACTCGAGTAGACAGTCAAACAGGAATCTTCTCACTGGATTTTCCTCTTTTCTCACCTCTAAACCGAGAATAACTGTATTCTTCCATGCCGCAATGACAAGGTATTCCAATTCATCCAAAAAAGAGCCCAGGAGAAAATCCACAAATCTGAATGAATTGCGGAGACCAACATTGCCAAATAGCAATTCAGCATTCAAAAGAACTTCCTCTGCAAAGTTAAGTTTAGTTCCCGTTAATCTAGAATGCACAAGGTCTACATTTTGGAGTACTGTAGCAATATGTTTCCGAAGCTCGGTCACCACCATCAGATTACATCTTCTAGCCTTGTTTACTGAGGAAGCAGAGTCTGACAGATCAGCATCAGGACGTGCTGCTTGTATAGTATTGTAAGATAAGTCCATATAATCAGATTGCATCATATGTCCTGGAATCAAAAGCATACATGAGCCACTGAATAAATGCCCACTCCACTGCTAATGTACAATGTACATGAGGAAAATGGGTAGCGCAGCGTGTACCTGAACTATCCTCAATGCTGCTTGAAATGCAGCTTTCGTTTGAGAATGATGCATCAAGAACGCACCCTGGGCTGAAATGATCAGCATCTTGAGAAAACCCACCTGAGATCCTCGGCTTTGCCTAAGGAAATAAACATTAACATAAGTGTTACCAGTCTGGTCAGTAGAATACAGGATTATATGATCAATTGAGACCCTTACTACCAATCTTCACAACCATAATTTTTAAGTGATTCATCCATCGCATCTTTTAACGTTTAAACAGGATAGTACCACCCATGGGACAAGTTGATCTTGGCCCATCTCTCGCCTATATCAATCACAACTTCAGAAAGCAACAAACACAAAGGGAAAAAAGGGGGGAAAAAGAGACTATTTCAGATGCCAAAATATCATCAATGAAATTACTGGGTAAAGGACATTTTCATTGTTTTGAGTGTGTCTCACATGTAATGATTCAATATGCCTCTCAGCATCTGTAAGGCTATAACCTTCTATAGCAAAGAGAGTAACCACAATTAAATCCCAAACAAGGAGAGAGGGGGTGACTAGGCACAAGCACACAATGGGCAAACATCAAAGGTTTCACACATCACAAGAATCTAGAAGCTCAACAATTAAAAAACACAAAGGTTTCACACTGGCTATCCCCGCCAACTTTTTTTCCGTTTACAACAAGAATTGAAACAACAACCATTGCTGGCTTTGCCATCTCCAAATTTGTCCAATACGTTGCAAAGGTTTAGCAAAAGTTGACAACATTCACTTCATAAACCTAGTACCGTCACCCGCCTACCTTAAAAACTTCAGAGGGAGATTCATATGTAGCAGGTCCTTGACCTTCATTTTCATATGCAGTCGGCCTCTCAGTCGTCAATGCGGATATTAATTCTTGCAAAATTGATGCAGTAGTTTTAGCTGATGGCACGAAACCTGCAGCTGCCTCATTCTCTACCTGCTGTGTTAGCTCCTTCAGCTTTTGCTCCAAGAGTGCACCTAGAGCATCACCATTCACCAGCAAGAAACTTTGGGAAGTATTTCTCATGGCATTTTCTTCCATTATCATCTTCAGCTGCAAGTTCTCTTCGATAACTGAATCGAAATCATTGCTTCTCTTCACACCCATTTCATTAGGAGAACAGGCCCCAATGTTGGACTTCACTGGCGAGTTGAAGGTAAAGGACACAACGTCTGTATCCTTACTGACTACGTCACTGACTGATCTGCTTTTGACATAAGTACGATTCACAGATTTGCAGTTTGTTCTAGGCACATTCCTGGCCGTAACATCACCTCTAGCAGATCGCTGCGAGCTTGTTGAACCTGCATTGTCAACTGGCTTATTAACATTGAGAGTCCTTCTTTTCCTAACAGGATTCCTTTGTGTTGTCAGGGGATTCGCTTTTCCCGTACAAAATCTCCTCTCTGATTCAACACGATTATCAGATCTTGGAGCTCCCAGCTGAGTGCGGTTTATATTTCGGTTGAGGGCAATGAAATCTTTGTTTTCTAACGCAGTATTAACAGGTGGTGAGAATCTTCTGCCATTAGTACTTGCCAATCTAGACCTTGGTGGGACTCGATCACCAACAAGCATCTGGCTGCGCCTTGGTGCCCTATCCTTCACAGTCACAGAAGCTGACTTATCCTTTTGAGAGGTAAACATCCTATTCCCCGGAATCTGAGCGTGAATTTGAGGTTGATGCACCATATTAATATTCCTGACCATCTCGTTCTGAACCGGTCTTTTATCCTCCACCCGCTGAACGGAGGCAAATTCAGGCTGATTATACTCATGTTGACGCCTAGTCCTCAACAAAACCACGTCTGTTTCATTCTCCAAATAAATTGTTGGTCTCGGCCTACTCACCTCTGAACCAGAGTAGAACACCTCCCTAAAATCATTCGCAGGAGAACCAAACCGCGTCATCCGCTCTTCCCCAATACATCTCACATCGTCCTGCTCCATAAAGCTCCCACAACCTCTACAAGAATCCTGTGCATTCATCTGCTGACCCACACAATCTGACCTCAAATAACCATCCAAGTCCATACCCACCACACCATCCGCCATTACCTCATCATTACGCCCCTCACTCATCTCAGTCGAATAAGTCAAACTACACCTTGCCCTACTCGAAGCCTGTACACCAGGCTCCAATATCCTAGCAGCAGCCTCCATCAACCTCGACCCACACCTTCCTATCCTTGGACTCTTCACCGGGGACACCAACTTCGGATGGTGATGCTGCTTCCTTGCCCTAGCCAACACATTCTTAATCTGCAATGCCTCAGCCCCAAACCTAGTCACCGGCTTCCTCTCCGACATACCTGTCCTCTGAATCTTCTGCGGCCTCTTCTTCTCCGGACTCACAATCAACCCATCATCACTATTGGTCCCTGCATCCGGCATTGCCTCTAATCCCATTAACCTAGCAACCAACCCAGGAGATTTCATTTCCTGTTTTTTCTGCCCTAACCCTACTTTCTTATCCCCATTTTTCATCTTACTATTATTCCTACCTGGAAACCCTCCACTGTTCTCATCATCAGCAATCTACATTGCATTCAACAATTTCCCATCACAATCTTCACAATAAAGATAGCATCTTTTTAACATAAATACCTTTCACAAAGTAAGGCAGTAATAATAATTACCAGTAAATGCTTTCCAACAGGTAGCTTTTCATCTGCATTGAATTTCTTAGACACTTTGGTCCTAGCTGTAACATCAGTCAAAATGAAACTTAAAAACTACAGTAAATGCACCTTTTCAAACAAAGCATAACACCAGAAACACAAAAAGATACTATCTTTCCATCAAAACAAAAAACAAAAAGGACAAATCAAAAAATTACCAGGAGGCAGAAGCTTCTTGGGGAAGAATTTCTTCTTAGAAAACCTTCTATTCCAATCAAACAACTGAAAAAACACCCCAACACAGCCACCAGACCTTTGGTTATTACCTTTTCTCTCAGTTATAGCCAAAGCAGAAGATGTTCTTCCAGGAACTTCACTCATTTTTCTCACTAAAAAACCTCAAAAACCCAAAAAGATCAAATCTTTTTATCTTTTACCACTAAACAGCCAAACCCATTTGCAGAAACTCACTAAAAATAAGTATTTTGAGAGCTTGCATCTGCATTTTCACCATATAATACAAGAGTAGTCCTTTCTCTGTCCTAGAAGAAGAATCTTAAGCGTGACAATGTAGACCTCACATCACTGTCAGATACAAGTACTATATAGGGATTTGCAGAAAATGTAGAAAGGGATGTTACAAAGGGGTAACATAAGAAAGGGTTTACGATGGAAAAATGTAAATGATTGATTGGTGTAAAAGGGTTTGCTTCTGTTATTTGTTTGCCTTGATGGGTTGTTGGTAGTATTGTAAGAACAGATGCTTGCTGTGCTTACAGAGAGCTTAGCTAGACTACACTGTTGTGCTGCAGTAGGGGGACTGAGAAGTGAGAAAGGTGGGGACAAGAGAGAGAATGGAGTAGAGACAGATGGGGGAGCGTGTTGCTTGTGAGTAAGCGGGTCATACGACAGTGACTAGTACACTACACTGTGTTTCAATTTGATTTCTTTGGGGTTTTTTTATGCTAAGTGTTATTATTAGCTTTAATTAACTTCATTAATATTGTGACAGAAGAAAAGATGAAATTGATAGAAGAAAAGATGAAATTAATATTGTACAGTAGGATGTACTATCCGTGAATGAAGATTGAAGAGTATGAAGTAGCTAGATCGAGATCATTTGTTCTTTTGTTATTCCATTCCTCATTTGATTTGGAGATCTGTTTCTAGTTTTCAACTTTGTAATTTGTAGGAAGGCCAATTCTTTTAGATTAGTATTAATTGAACTGATCTAAAATGATTTTTTGCTTAATTGGACTTTTTTTTTTTTTTTTCATTGAACTGAACTAAATTGAGGTTGGCCAATGAGTTTTTTTTTATTCATAAGAGTTGGGAGTCGAACCCCCAACCACTTGTTTAAGGAGTGAAACGTTGAACCATTACACCAACCCAACTTGGTTTGCTTAATTGGACTTTGGTGAAACTACTCGATGAAACCTCTTTTTATGTTCTACATAGAATTATAAATGAATATTGGTGTCGCAACTTATTACGATCAAAATAAACGAGTCGACTGAACTTATAGCATGTTCTTTACAACTTACGTTCAGTTCTTCGCAGTTTAACTCGTAATTTGCAAACGTAATAAGTTTTAATCTCGCAATCCATTCGTAGTTATTACTACTCACGGTCGAGCCTTTTTCGAACGTCGATCAATCTAAAACTCGATCGCTTCTATATTATGAAAAATGTCTCACCATATAATTTCATAAGCATACAATCATTTATCACCAAATAAAGCTCACCTTTCAGTACATCTAATTTAATAGATCTTATTTCTTAAGAGGACATCTTTTGGTACTCAAATTTATACAAGGACAAGGTGTACTCCTATTGTTCATATCTTCATGACGAGTTGACGACTCACCGTAAACTGAGAAAAACAAGCAAAAATAGAACCGTTGGTTTTTTCCATCAAAGAAAAAGAAAAAATAGAACCAACCAAATGTCCAACAGGCAGGTTATCGGTCACTGCGGATCAGAATGAGCTATGTGCACAGTGCTCTACTGCTACTGTAGGTCTTTAGTAGGATAGGATAGGATAGGAATAGGATCACCACAGTGAAAAAGGGCGCACACAATAGTTCATCACTACATTGAAATAGCCGCTAGCCAGAACAAAATACGAGTAGTACAACAAAAATTAATTGAAAACCCGAAGAAACTGTTTAATGACATTTTTCTCAGATGATGTGTCCACGTCAAAATTCTTGTCTCATAGGAGTAGCTCGCAAATTCGAAATCAAATTACTTTTTTTTTTTGTTTATCTTTGCGGATTGTCCAATTAGGTTGCGAGTGTGGAAATGGACATGATGGTCAGTTGGTTACTTATTTGTTGCGCAGTAAAGAAGAGCGTGTTGGTTACGATTCGTGGTTGAGAGTGAGTCATGCAATTATGTGAAATGGACACGTGAGTTTCCGCACGAGCCGGCACGGGACCAACAAACCAAGGAGCGATGTTTCTTCGTCTCTTTTTGTCCAAACTACGAACTTAAGCTAATGTGGCCCTAGTTAAACATCATTAGGAAC
>ONZK01002738.1:133085-144081 GCA_900322385.1 Pharnaceum exiguum | reverse complement strand
GGGGGGGGGGGGGGGGGGGGGGGGGGGTTGACTCCCCTCTATTGGTGTTTCTCAATTTGGGATCGAACCACCACTAATTCCTTTGTTTCCATTCCTCCTATGACCAAAGTTTCAAATACCCTCCCCGGCACTCGTCCTCTTCCATCTCCCTTCTCATAGATTCACAGTAGCCTTGTCTTCACTCTCCCGCCTCCCTACTCCCACCACCCCAATAACCATTACTCTGCCAAGGGCATAACGAAAATCATCTCATACTTTCCTCTCAACTCATTTTGTTGACTCCCAATCCTTTAGTTTATCAAATACACAGCAACCAAGCGGTATTTACATCCATCAAGTTAAAGCGTTAAACTTCCAGGTACCAATCAAACAGCTCCACCACTTCATTTGTAAAGGTCAACCCTTGTCCTAAGTCCTAACCAAGTAACCATTCCCATCATCCCATGAGAATCCTAAACTCAACTTTCTCAAACCCTACCGTGCTTTCCCTTCCACATACCAAAAAGTTCTGAAGCGCCACTTCACAAATACAAGCCCTAAACAACACTACCTCAATAGCAAATTAGTTGTCACATTAAAAACACAAATTCGAACTACCACCGCGACCAGGCCGACAAAGCACTTCAGAGTATAGTTTGCCCCATATTTTTCACTCAGCAACCATAACCCAAACCCTCACTTTTTTCACCTACACAAAGCTCATATCTTTGATTTCAACTATCAAGTACCTCCAAGTGTGATCAATTCACAATTCTCATGCAACAAATAATCTCCCAAACAACAAGTTTCCCCTCTTACCACTAAACATCACAAATTTCACAAACAACAACTTCACTTCACTTCAAAACAATAAGCAAACATTGAAACATATCTCTCCCTAAACAATACTGTTACATCCTAACAAAAGTTACAAAACAACCAACCAAAGCAAGCAAAGATCAATGAATTTGCACAAATAACTCAAAACCCACATCAGAAAACCCAACAAAAAAGTCAAACACAACCCAATTCTCCAATTTCATCATCATAGACACAATTTTTTTCTTTTTCTGTTTTCCTCATGAAACCATCAAAAAGGGCAATGACCCAGAAGAAAAAATGAATCATACCTGAAAATGGGAGATGACCCAGATGAAGAAACGGGAAAATAATGTTATGTATGTGAAAAAGATTGGATTTTTAATATGTTTAGAAAGTTAAGGCAAGCAAAAATAATATTAAAATAGTAATAATGAAATGGGGTGACAAAAGAGAGAAAGAAGTGAATGGTTATGAGTGGGCTTTTGTTTCCTCTTTTGGTTATGTTATGTTGTGTTATGTTGTTGTTGTTGGTCTCTCTCTGTTGCCATGGTGAGATGATGACACAAGTAGTACACAACACTTTGAAAGGCCACGCGCTGGTCACGCGCCTGTGCTTGCCTTTGTGTATGCACTTTGGTAAAGATGGTAATGGACTTTTGTGATGTTATCTTCTTTTGTTGGGACTTGGCCACTTGGGGATTAGTAAATAATCAATATGGCAAAAATTGCATGGACTCATGGGTTTGGGCCTTGTAAGCTTTATGGGTGTGTAAGTGTGTTCATATGAGTTGGGCATTTCCTAACCATATGTTCGAGGTACTATATGTTTTGTGCATGTATTATTTGGGTTGAACTTTGGAGTCTCACTTTTTCTTTTACAACTTGGGTTCAGTTCTAAAGAACATGCTCGTAGGATATTAACAACTCATTTATTTTATTACTCGTATTTTTGAAAATAGATAATATGATGAATTTTCATTTTGATACTCTGCATACCTTTTCTTTAAGTGAAAAGACAGATTTCTTAAATTATATTCATAAGGCATTTTCATAAATTTGACATCATTAAGATATGAAACCAATAAAAAAAACTAATTGGTAGATTTATACGCTTTCGAATGAGTTCCATTTTATCGTTGTTTTCAGTTGGCAGCATTTTTGCGGATTGGCTCTATATTGCTTTGAAGATTATTTACTTTAACATTGATCTTCCAGTCTTGATAAACACAACTCTTTTTGGATACATTTAGTGAGTAGAAAAAAAATTGTACAAATTTTTTTGAAAAAAATTTGGGTGAACCGATTTTATATATGAGATTGAGTACTAATAAACACTTGGTTACACAATAATGACCCATCGTCTACACAATAACGGGTAAAGGCAGAGAGATGAAAGGATCACTTCACGCTGAGGAATCGGATCCTTTCCCCCCTCAGGGGGTGTTTTCAGAGCACCCCTCTCCACTAAACAACTAAACAAAAATAAACGCTATTATTCAGTCTCATATTATGAAATGGGTTCACACGATTTTTTTTTATTTTTTATATGCGAGATTGTCCACTTATTAGGAAAGCAAAGGTGCGTTTGGTATTTGAAAGTGGAGGGGCCAAAAGGGAACTAGTGGTCTAGTGGACGCGCCCAATTTTCTGGTAGGTGTGTAGTGTCACTAGTGTGTACAGTCTACTTCATCAAAAGAGAAAAGGTAAAAGAAAAAAGGTAAAAGGCATGTATAAACCCAATCCAGCAAATCCTATTTTGAACTCGAAGCTCCTATTGTTAATGGCCCAAACTTGAAGGATAATATATTTTTATTCATCCATGTACTCTCGTGCTATCAAACTTGACGGATCAAAAGAGTAGAATTCTCTTATTTTCTTTGAACTGCAAGCACTGAAATGTTTTTTCTTTTTTGACAGGTAGCACTTAAATGTTTCTGTGGCACCACAACTGGAAGTACCTTACGTAATAAGCATAAAAGACCAGTTTAGCAAAAGCAGTTGCGGGAGAATAACGTTTTTATGTCTACGGAAGAAAATAGGTGGAAGTTAAAGATGATGTCGAGGACACAATATTTCCAGTACACTTCTATTGTTAGACCAAGATTGATCACGTATAAGCAAAACGGAAAATCACACGTGAACACCAATCCACCATAGTAATTGTAAATGAACCAAAACAATTTGCCTCATTTCATGTGTCAAAAACTTGGATCAGATTATTGTGCAAGATCAAACCTGCTAAAGATTGGTTTTGAATACAGGCAATGAAGAGAACTCCTCTGATTGGTATTGTTTATTCAGCAAATTTTTACAGGAAAACTCCCCCAAGCAACTACCAAGGGAGATGAGCTATTCAAGATTACAAACTAATTAAGTACATGCAACAAAATATAGGACCAAAATGCTGTATTTGGAGAATTAGCAATTCACCAAAACACTCCAACTCCTGTGACAAAATGAAAGAAAAAAAGTTCACTGGGAAAGTATTATCAGAAGATACTAAGAAAAACAACATCAAGGTGCTAGAGGAGATGGACGAACTCGAGAATGACCATCGTCGAAGTTCTGACAATAACTCTGAGCATCATAACTGTACTGCACAGTCTTCTCCCTTTGTTTCTTCAGCTGATACTGCTTCCACTGCGACCGAATCTTCCAGATTATCTGCTTCAGCAAGAAGGCTCCTCTAGGGAAACATTCAAGACGAACCTTTTTATTCATTCTGCTGTAATTTGAACCTGCAGGTGAGCTGCTGCTGCAGGTTATTCTTTCACCCCATTTCAGTATCTGAAGATGCTGCTGCTTCATCAGTAAGCTAGTGTAGTAGTATGTGCAGAAAGAGCATATGACAGAATACCTTATTTCTGACATATAATATAAGGTTGGAGAATATTGTAAAGCATTTTAGATTATGCCTCAGGATGTCATTATTCCATCAGAATCATAAATTGTTGGTGGACATCGTTTTCGGATATGTAGGACAAGCATGTTTTGTTTATATGTATCATTGTATGTTATGCATTTTGATGGTGTGCATGAATCCAAGTGGTTGGAAAATGAAATATAGAGTGTTAGTGCAACATCAGTCAACAGTTTGTGGACCTCTCCTTAGTCTGCTACTGCCCTACAGACGAGAACAGTCAAATTTTGATTCCAAGAGATTATTAATGTTTATGATTTTGCTTGTATTATACTTAAAGAAAAAGCAATAGTCAATTTGGCATCAACGAAAAGAACCATCATGAATAGCATAGTCACATAGAAACCTAAATATTTGTTTTTCTGTGAAAATGATTGTGCACCGGCATTGTCTGCTATATTTGCCAGTTGTCCTAGGAGGGAAGGCAAGAATAATCAAGATTAAAGAAAAGATCAGAAAATATCATGCATAAATGAATATGTTGTATGATTTTTTATTTTTTTTTAAAAAAACCACCTCAGAGATAGATCAAACAGGCTAGTCAGTCAATGCGGCAAATTCAACATTCAGAATATCTGAAGTGCACCTCAAGTTTTTTTATTTGATGTGTGCGTTTTTTTTTGGCAGAGATAAATCAAACAAGCTAGTCAGCAACTTAGCATAGTAGATATCCAAGAAAGTATCTTATCTGCAAATACAGCACAGAGAAGATGTTATGAGATCTCTGACAAACCATCAACATTCAAGTGAGTTCAAGTGTTCAATAATTCCGCGCAGCTATATGATCTGAATGCATCTCTTTGTCAAGTGATCAAACCCACCAATCCAAGACTACAAATGATAAAGCTAGACACTTGAGATTATACAATAGGAAAGAACACAGTAGCCTGATATTAGTAGCAATTGCAAAGGGCTTTCAAACCTCATGCAGCCTTAGTGGGGCTTATCCTGTTTGATCTTCATGCTACTTGGGGAAGAAATACCTCAGAATTATCACTCACTAATATGTCGATCTCTTTGCTTGCCACAATCTGATAAAGCTCTAGTACCTCTGCAGATTCAGCAACCTTGCCCTTTGTACAACTGTTCTGTTTTCTCTCAACTGCCAGAAACATTAGTCAAGAGGTGTAAAAGTTGTATTTTGCATTGTTCTGTAATAATCCTAATTCCTTAGTTCAATGGTTGGAGTGTCTGACTGAAAATTTTGGCTGATCAACTAGCCGGTTCTGGCCTATGGGATTCCCAAAAGTTATATGTGTAGATATATCCATAAAAACCAAGGTCTGAAAACTGAGCAAATGTGTAACTCAGTAAGCTCAGAATTCTTTACATTTGATATATCTGAAGATCAATCAAGCAGTTAAGGACAGACATTGAACATCTTGCCGCCACCCCTTTCAGGCTTTCAGCTAAAATGTTTCAGAATCAGTTACCTCAGTATAGATTGTAAATGCAGCAAATGACTTGACAAAAATCAAGATTAAGTTAATTCAAGGAATTTAAACATCAATTGGACGAGTTTCCAGCTGATCACCCTCAAGGCCTCAAACAATCATTTTATTCATAATCAGAACTATTCATAAAATCCTAACATATATAGGCTACTTCCCACGCTTGTCATTGTAGCTATCCCTTAGCTTGACAGTTCTATTAAACACTAATTTCTCAGGTGTAGAATCCTTATCCACTGCAAAGTAACCAAGGCGTTCAAACTGAAATCTGTCCCTGAGTTCAGCAGTTGAAAGTTCAGGAACAGCATATGCCTCATGTATTTCTTTGGAATCTTCTCTCAAATCTCTAATCCACTCAGCACCTAGCTCGGCAGGGTTTTCGGATTCGAACAGATTCTCAAACAGTCTCACTTCTACCTTAAGTGGATCAACACCTGCAGAACCTTCAGCAACCCAATGAATCTTGCCTTTGCATTTCCTTTTTCTATCAGTATCAGCATCTGGATGATACTCAGCATGAACCTCGACAATTGTCTCATTGTCATCACCAATTATCACTTCTGTACATGTTATGAGATATGCATATCTCAATAAGACAGACTTTCCAGGCGCCAGACCAAAGAAATCCTTTGAATCTTTCACCAGACAATCGTCTCTTTCGATGTAAACGACATTAGAGAAAGGGATCATGTACTTTTCACCAACTGGAGGCTCTGCCTCACAATTGATCACCTCACCTGGCTCTAGATTGGTAATCACCACCTTTAGAGGTTTCAACACAACCATTCTGCGCGGCGCTGTTTTATTCAGTTCATCCCTGATGTGGTACTCAAGACGAGTGGCACTGATCAAACTATTATCACTTCTAGTGATCCCGAGCCCCTTAACAAACTCATTGATGGCAGTAGGAGTAGCCCCCCTACGCCGCAACCCAGCAAGAGTCATCAGCCTTGGATCATCCCATCCGTCCACATGCTTTTCCACCACCAACCTATTAAGCTTACGCTTAGACATCACAGTGTGGGAAACCTTCAGCCGCGAAAACTCCCAGACATGAGGCATGTACATCTCACCAAGTGTAGAAAGCAGCCAGTAATACGGCGCTCTCCTAGTCTCAAACTCCATTGTGCAGAGCGAGTGAGTGATGTTTTCAATTGAATCAACAATGCAGTGAGCATAATCATAGCTAGGGTATATGCACCACTTATCTCCTGTCCTGGGATGAGGCGTTAACTTCATACGATAAGCTATAAAGTCACGCAGGTTAACATTATCATTCTTCATGTCCTGCTTCAGCCGAAGAGTAGCTTCTCCTTCCTTGAACAACCCTCGTCTCATCTCATCAAAGAGCTTCAATGACTCTTCAACCGGCCTGTCCCTCCAAGGAGAGTTCATCTTCTTCTCCCTACACTCCTTTATCTCGGCCGCAGTCTGGTGATCAACATAGGCATGACCTGTGTGTATAAGCTTCACAGCCAGCTCATACAAGTCATCAAAGTAATCACTAGTATACGTGATCATGAAAGGCTCCCACCCCATCCACCTGACTATCTCCTCAATATGATCAATATACTCCTGCTTCTCAGTCTCCGGGTTCGTGTCGTCGTACCTCAGAATACACCGTCCACCCCTGTGTTTTGCCAGGCCAAAGTTGACAAACAAGGCCTTAGCGTGCCCTATGTGGAGGTACCCGTTAGGCTCAGGTGGGAAGCGGGTTCGAACCATACCATCTGTTGCTGCTAAGTGTTTATCAAGAACCTCTTTTGAATTGCTTGCTTTCAAGACATGGCCATCACTGAAGTATACTTCAGTGTGGACTTTGAGGTTTTCCTTTGGTGATGGAAAGAAAGAAAATGGGTTGTGTGCTTCTACAATTAGCTTTTCCTTGTTTGGCATAGTATCAACTGCCAAGTTAGATGAGCTTAAAGCTTATGTTGGTTTTGGTTAATTTTTGATGAAGCTCTTTTATTACTTAACCTTGCAGACAAAGTCCATTATTTATACCATTGATCACCAGACCAGGACCGGTTTTGCTTGGGCACCAAGCGAAAAACAAAACTCGTCCAAGTCTTTCTCAATAGTTTATATATACTTGTATGAATTGGTCGAAACATGTGTTGTCGAGTTATGGAGAAAATTATTAAAAACATAACCAATAAACGAGTATGAAATTCTACCGAGTTTAGAACAGCAGCTCAAAGAGAAATAAGAAGAAGCAACATTTATCAGGTCTGCAGTCAACACACTGAACTAAAAACGACCAAAAAGCTAAACCACATAATTTGTAAAGTATGACTTGACTACTGTTTGAATCAGATCATATATTTATTAATGTTAATCTTTTTGTACGTGTCACAAATGGTTACATTCTGACGATTACTCAAATGATCCTGGATTGTAGACGGACATAAAGGTATGTATGATTCTGAAGTCTTGATAGAGACTGCATACAAAAGAAGGCATGCAGGAAAGTCGATTAGAGTAAACATCTGACTGGTAAACATTGACTCTTGAGAGTTACCAACAACAGAGGTTCCGCTCTCAAAAAAAAAAAAGAACAAAGATGCGAGCAGAATTCGTACTGTTGCAACTTGCAAGTGTTTTGATTTGTGAGTTTTGTTGCAGTTGATTTTTCCAGGTACCAACAGTGTGAATAAAGGAACTTCCCAATCTTTATCTCCTTAAAATGAGAATTTTAGTATGTCAGCATGCACAAAGGTTCAAAGAGTTTGAAGTACTTGAATTTAACAGCCAATTACCACTTACTAGTTCACAGAAACGCGGATAGAAAAAAACTATCAAATTGTGCATTGGTGTGGTTAATGTGAATATGTGATGATGTCCTATATATTAAATCCCAACAAAACATAGAAGCACTCGAAAATCTCAACATATATAGCACCACATGACACATAATTTACAATTTTTACTAGTAACATGTGTCCTTACGATTGAATTGGCATTGCACTTTGCATCACTGCTGTAGATAGCCTCTTCTTTCTGCTTCTTTTCTTCAAAACTCTGAACTATGATCTCCAATTGCAGTTATTTTTGTTAGCCATGCTATTCACCCTGTATTCCTGTATTCCTGTATGCTAGCTTTTGTATGCGGACATCATTTCATTCGACTATGCCCCTGGACAAAAACACAAAATAAAATCCAAATTAGATTGACAACCAAATTAACTTGCAGCAAGCTAAGAATTATGGTACAGAAGAACATCTGAACATTGGTATCAGAAAGCAACTAATTTCCTCGCAGTGAAGCTTGACTCAAATCCGACATGACAGGTTTCTGAATATACTGTACATTGTTTGTGGTTGTGATTGGGCCGTATATTGTGGATTGGTGCCTTGTGGCCCATTGGGTATGGGTTGCATGGATGATTGACCCTTCCCCCATTGTTGTGGGAAGCAAATCCCAGTGAATCACATACATTAGTGTAACTTGTAACCAATCAATTTCTCTCAGTTCTCCCCAACTTATTTTGATGGATATTACCTTTTGGTGCCATAAAGTTTGGCCTAATTGTTTACTCAAGGTATCGATGTTATTTTTTTGATGGCTTGAGGTTTGCGTTAACTTTTTAGTGGTTTCACCGTTAAGTTGAAGGGTTGACTATTAAATCGAAGGGTACATGCGACTTTTCAACAAAAAAAATTACACGTGACTTTCTCTCTCAAATCAGATCTCACACTCACTCTCCCCGACACCACCTCCACTCGCGCGCGTCCGGGCCCAGTCCCAGCCGCCAGCTGTCATCGACCACCTAGATGAACTCGTCGTCGCATTCTCTCTATCGTGGTGGTCTCACATTTCCCCAGCGTGCTCTCTCTCCTCTTTTGTCTCACGGGTCGAGGGGGACCCATACTCGTTTCCCATTGCACCACACACACGAGTGGTGGCTCGACGGTCACAAGGAACGTCATCGGAGAAGACGAGTCTCTCTGCCTGGGTCACATCGACCGTCGTGGTTTGTGCCCGTTGCTCTAGCGTTTGACCCGTTTGCACGTCCGTCGACCCGCGAGATCTATTTGACCGATTGACTTAATTAAATGGAGGGGTAAAAAGGACATTAAACATTCAAAAATTCGAATTGACTGCCATGCAAGCTTATTTAACGGCCAAACCTTTAACTTATCGGTCAAACAACTAAAAAACTAACGGCAGCAAGCCTCAGGCCACCAAAAAAATTATATCGATACCTTGGGTAACCAATCGTTAATTAGGCAAATCTCAGGGCACCAAAAGGTAAAATATCCTATTTTGATTGAGATGAAATGAAAGTAATTGAACTGAACTGAAAAAAACTGATTTTTTTATTTAATTGTTTTGACACTCCAACACTTATCAAAACTTTATCAATATTATATGTTCATAAAACTAGATGTTGGGACCTTTTCAATGATATACTAATAACTAACAATGAATATCGGGATCAAAACTTATTAAGTTTACAAGTTATGTACTGAAATGCGAAAACTGAACTGAAATTAAGATTTTAAAAGTTGGGGGACAACAAGCCCTAAGTTTGAATAGTCTTCTTTTATTTCCTAATTAGTTTTTACAGAAAAAAATTAATTTACCTCTATCTTTTCCATTCCACTATCAATTTCCACATCATCAGGATCCAAATTCTATCAACAAAAATACAAAATCCATATTATTGAAAGCTAAAACCCCAATGTCAGCAAAATAACTCAACAAAACACACACCATACACAATTCACATTTTCACCAACTTTAACCGTCACTCAGTCAATGGTAACTTGGTAAGTCAAATACACAATACTCCAATAGTGCCAAACTGACTGACAAAACAAACACATCAAAGCTCTACCATCCAATTTGAACAAACAAAGAAAGAAACAAATAAAGAGAGAAAAAATAATAACTCAAAACACAACAAGTCACAGACACAAATTTGTCGGTTTTCAGTTTTCATGTCACTCAAACACTCACAGTCTCACTCACACTCACAACACTGCCCTTTCAATTTCTTCCCTCTCTTTCTTTCTTTCTCTGTAAACCCAAAACCAAAACCCTCTCTTCTCCTCTCACTACTGTAAAACCCTCTCTCTCCAAATCTCCAATCCTCCCAAGCCTTACAATGCAGCAGGTAAAACCCCTTCTCTTTTCCCTTTTTTTCACTCATTTTCACCCTTTTTGTAAAAAAGACTTGATTTTTCTCCTTTTAGCATCTTATTTGTCACTTTTCTTCATCTGGGTATCTCTTATTTTAGCCTAAGTTTACTTATAATGCTCTGCATGTCATTATATTTTCTGGGTTTTTCTCAAAATGCTTTCTTTTTCCTTCCCCTTGCAGGACACTTGTTGAGATTTGGGTACCTCTAGCTTCTTTGCTGAGATTCTGAGAGTTAGAAAGTTTGTCAAAGGTAACATTTTTGTTTGATTTTCCTCCTTTTGAACATTAATTAAAGTTCAGCTCTTTTTTTTTTATCTCTGTGTTATTGATATATTATTATCTAATGTCTGTCTGATTGTTAATTTTAAAGGGGCTTATTTGTGAATGTTGACTATAAGGCACATATTTCAGTTATGTAATTCTTAATGCAGATAATGACTGAGCAATTTTATGTTTTTTAATTTGGTGTTGTTGCTGTTGTTTTTCATGTTGTTGTGGTGACTTGTTATTGTGTTTTCAGACAGTTTCAGACAGCAAAGGGGGTAAAGATACCTTCTTGCTTTCATTTTCACAAAAAAATTGTGTGAACCGTTTCGTATATGAGTCTGGGTATTAATTACCCCTCGGGTAGTCATTAATGACTCCTCGGGTAAACAATAATGACCTCCCACCCAGTC
>ONZK01002738.1:97972-116133 GCA_900322385.1 Pharnaceum exiguum | reverse complement strand
TCAAATATTTTTTTTTTGGAAAATGAAAAAAAAAAATTTATTTTTTTTTTAATTTTTTTTTTCTTTGACTGATTTTAGGGGGCGACTAATCGCATTCAGAGGGCGATTAATCGCATATCTAAGATAACACTTTTTTATTGCATTCGGAGGAGCGATTAATTGCATTCAGAGGGCGATTAATCGCATTCAGAGAGGTGACTAATCGCATTCAGAGGGCGATTAATCGCATATCTAAGATAACACTTTTTTATTGCATTCGGATGGGCGATTAATCGCAATCAGAGGGTGATTAATCGCATTGAGAAGGGCGATTAATCGCATTCAAAGGGCGATTAATCTCACATATGTAAGATAACACTTTTTTATAGCATTCGGAGGGGCGATTAATCGCATTTAGAGGGCGATTAATTGCATTGTGAGGGCGATTAATCGCATATGTTAGAGGAACTTTTTACCATTTTTTTGATTGCATTTGAGGGGCGATTAATCGTATTCAAGGGGCGATTAATCGGATTCAGAGGGGCATTAATCGCATTAAGAGGGGGATTAATCCATATTACCCAGAATATTTTTTTTTTGTTGAAAAAATCGATTTTTTTTTTTAAAAATGAGTTTTTTGCATTCGGTGGGGCGATTAATGAAGGAAGGGGGGGATTATTAGGCCGGGTGTTCCCCTGTTATATATATAGTAACAGGGTGCACCTAACTTTTTTTTAACTAGGTGCACCCTGTTATATATATAGCAACAGGGTGCACCTAGCTAGGTACACCCGGGTGTACGGTTCATACACTCCAAGGAGTATAAACAACAACTAACCAATATCCAAGCGGAAGCGAATACAGCTCAACCAAAATCGCGAGCATTACTCGAAGCTCAAGCCATCTTATTTTTAATAGCAAATAATTTCTAGGTGGTCAAATTAAGAATTATTACAAAAAGAAACTTCCATAAACTATTAGAGGCGAACGCTTGTCCTTTCTATTTAACGATCCAAACTTAACCTGAAATCCGCAATCTATCCATATTGGTAGTGGTATCCCAATATAGATAGGTTCAAAGACAAAACACACATAACACACGTAATTAGCATAAAGCTGAGCAACCACCAACGTATAACCAACACTTCATCGGGTTTCACAAATAGCATACGTTCATGCATATGACACTTTATACTTATATATTTATCACAACAATAATCATATAACATATAATAATAACATTACACAATAATTACAAGTCACTCCACAAGATGGAGCCAAAAGACACTAGAAAGACTACTCACTGTAGTTGGAAAATATAACCACTTCACAAAATAACGCTTCTCTCATCATAGAATACACAAAACAACAGAGAATAGGAGACTCTCGCCAACAGAACAGTAGCAACAACAAAGAGTACCCAATACCCAAACCCATCATTAATGGCCGTATTACAAACCATGCCAGCAAAAGCGTCTAGCCGCAACAATGATCATTAACCAACAACACACATGAACGAAAGAATATAACGTGAGACTAAAATATAGCGATAGCCATAACCAGTAGCACGATAGATAGCACACCATGGAGAGCATAATCAAGCATGACACAGAACATTGAGCTATAACAATAGACGTAGCCGTAGCAGCAACCAATACACTAGCACAAACACTACAGTAGCACATCCGAGTTGCCAAGTTCAACCGAATCCACGGTACAAGCCAACCAATATTGGCTGGAAATGTATGTAATATGACAAGACTAGCAGTAGCATCAGTAGTGAAGTTAACAAGTAGTAACAATAAGAAACTACACCTCATAACAACGAAAGAACATGAAATGTACAGCCGCATTATCACAACGCTTAACAATCACAACTCGGCAACTAACCACCATGATCACAACCAAACTTCAACCACAATCCACCGAAACGGGACCTTGCCCTTGTCGGCCAAGTCATCTATTGCCTTCTTTAGAACCCGGCACTCGTCAGTCCCATGCCCGTAATCCTTGTGATAGTCACAATACTTGTCAGTGTCCCTTTTCTCTATGGGTGATCTGAGAGGAGGCGGAGTGGGTAGGTCACGAGACACTTCCAGAAGTAGTTCCTTCCGTTTGACCTTGTATCTTTCCAGGTCCTCCCTGAGGGGGTCTTCTCTAGGAAGGAGTTTCCTAGTTTTCGCCTCAGGGGGTGACCTGTTGTTGCGATCGTCTCTCTTTCGCTTGTTCATCCCATCCGTAGGGTCAAGGAACTCCACCTTTGAAATCAGTTTGTCAGCACTGGCGAGAGCTTCGGCCAGGGTGTCTGGAAAGGTCTGAGTGATCGCCCATCCTAATTTCTCGTGGTCCAACCCTTTTAGGAAAGCACTGACCACTACCTCTTCGTCCATGTACTTTAGCTGTAAGGCCTCGTTGGAGAACCTTTCGAAGTTAGTGGTTTTTAAAGGGAAGTTTGAGTTGGGCCGTTTGTAGTTTCCTGTTGGGTCAGATGGAGCTAATTGGGCCATCATTATTTGCCAGATTGTTGTCCATGTGAAATGGACGGTTGAGATTAGGAGTGTCGGTGGGAGGGATTTTCCCCAGAGGAGGTTTGTTAGGTGTGAGAGTGAAGTTTGGGCTTGGGATTGGTGGGCTTTGGTGGTTGTTGTTTTGGACCGAGATGAGAAGGTGAGGTGTAGGTGAGTGGGCCTTGGTTTTGAGGGTGAGGTGGTGTGTGATGTGGTTGAGTAAGGTGGTGGTGGTGGTGAGTGGAGGAAAGTGCTATTAGTAGTGACCATGGTGAGTGGAGGTGGGTGTATGAGTATATCATTTGTGTTGAACTGGACGAAGTGGTTATCTTTTAGAGAGGTTCAAAGACAATGTTACCCTTGCTTGCTTAAACTTTGAATGGACCAGTTTGAAAGACTTTGATGCCCTTCCTTTCCATAATGCTTTACATTAAAACTACTATATATATATTGGTGATGTTTTGTAAAGAGTCTTTATGAAGAGTAGTTTTGAAATGAAAATGATCTTCACCAAATGCCATTGGCAACAGCATTTGCACTATTCATGAGCATTTTGTTCATTGAAACTGCTAACTGCTAATAGTATATATATATACCAAACAACTATTACCTGCTAACTTATAACTGCTAACTGTTCCTAATAACTCCCAACAAGGTCATACTGACACGAGCAAGACATGAAGTTATTGAGGGAAAACATAAACTCGACCCAACACGATTAAAAATAACATGAATAAGGCAAATTTTATTTTATTTGTTCATAAAACTAAAAAAAATGACAGATGAGTCAATCTGATGACCCGAAATGGCACCCATACTTTACACAATGCTTAACTTAAGTCCTTGAAAATAGATGATAAGTTGGAAATTTACTTCTATATAGTCACTCAAGCATTTCTTTTTTTTTATATATACATGATTTTTTCAACACAAAAAATGGTGTGAACTCGCTTCATATATGAGGCTTGTGTATTAATAATCCTTCGAATATGCATTGATGACCATCTTACCCAGTCTTATTGACTGTGTTTCCTTTTTCATTTCGCACACAATTTTTTAATTTATTTTTTTTAAAAAAATGAACTAGTTTAGAGGAATAAAACTTACTCTCAATAAATAAATAAATAACAAAGTAATAGCAAAGTAGTAACAAGAGTGTTCATATCCAGTTACAAGTTTACCTGCATTGGTTAGAACTCCTTTCAACTCTCTCAATACCAATCCATAATCTTACTAATCTCTTTAAATAATTCTCAAAATATGATTAAGACAATGGTATACTAATTTCCTAACATGATTCTCAAAAGAAGGTTTGAAATGAAATTGAGAATAGAAGCGTCATTCCCCAAACAATGCATATTTATATACTTATTGTTCACTAATTATGTTCTACAGAAGAAGAAAAAAGTTAACTAATTCCAGTCAATGACACAATCACAATAAACTAAACAAAAGAACATTAACTATTTCAGAAACTAAAAAACTTACAGTCGAACATAACAGATCCCTTCTCCTCTGTTACCAACAAACCTCCTCTGGTTGTACATTTCATGCTCGCCAATTTTTACTGCCGATCAAATGAGATATTGTCTCAAAGAAGTATTGCTTATAGTCACTCGCTTCAACATAAGAAACTTGTGGACTTTGCTCAAATACATAATAAATATCTTCAACATTCTGGAAGTTGATCGCTTCGAAATTCTCCACTACTCTTGGTTCTTTGGCCATTTTCAAAATTAACCTAAACTAGCTAGTGTTTAGGCGAATTGAAAGCGCCCATGCTTCGCCCATTGGTATAGCACAAAGGTGCTATCAACCATGTGTACCAATATTAATGCGCAAGAGGATAAGGAATGTCCAACCGAAACAATAAATGAAGACGCAGGCCAAAAATTCCTAAATAGGCTAAGGATCCATCCAATCTTGGAGGATTGGAGTGATAGAGCAGTCCATTCATCTCCTTGAAAATTTTATGAGGTAAGTCTTTTAATTCCTTAATTGCCATAGGTCCATGGACATTATTCAAAGGTTTTGGGTCCTCTCACATTGTGAAAATCTATCAGTATCATTTCAAGTTGTTCACCTTTATTAAGATAATATTACATGTTATATATTACAAAACAAGTTATACGTTATATCTTACAGTACATTATATTACATTTACTATAAAAATTGAAAATTGATAATTAAGTTATTTTTGCCATGATGCAAATATGTCACCACGTCTAAAGATATCTTAAAACTAAAAGTCGTGCTAAAGCGAGTCTGAATATGTCATACGGAGTATTTGGCATTCTTAATACAAAAGATATCCTCGCAATCCCGTTCTTCGACCAAACCTCCCGTTTTTCTGTATACGAAGCTTTGAAGAAGTCTTTTCAGTGTGGGTTTGCCTTCTGGGGTATTCAGATTGACGCAAAAGGCAACCTTGGCAGTATTACGTTAGATCTTTTAGCGTTTTACGGTGACGAGTGTTACCCTCTCAATAGTTACAAGTCGTTGAAAGACTTATTGTGCTGCTCCAGTGATGATGATAACCTTATGGGCTTGTCCGGAGCAGACGGTACACCTGCTAACCATACCCTTTCTGACCTTAATAGAAATCTGGTGGGTATCTCTTTTCTGACGGAAGACTTATGGACAAGTTTCATCACGTATACTTGGAATGCAAACCCTTCACTACCCATGAGGACTTTTAGGTTTATGGGAAGCGTATCGACCAGAAATTGTTTTCGTTGAAGATTACGACGAGTGCTGATTGGTTTGTGCTACCCTTTAAGGAACACCAAAAGGTCAGCCGCAAGTTATGGCGTATGCATTTGATTATCCACGGAGATAGGCTGATCATGGTGAGGCTTAAGAATGAATTTATTGATCCAGACGGTGCAGCTATGTTGAGCACTCAACTACCGCTTTCTCTTTCACCAAATCGCATGTGCTAGACAACACAATGCAGTTCATAGGTCTTCTCACTCCTTCCCACTTTTTGCTTTTCATCTAAGCTGAAAAATTCCGAGGGAAATGAGCTTAATCTCTCAAATATCGATCGAAAGCAAATTTATTATTCTCCTTATCGAATTTGTGGACCGAAAGGGAAAACTCTTGCAGTTAGAAGAACATATTGGAAATGATTTTCCTGTTCAGCTGGCTTATAAAACTCAAGGAAGATGAGCTAAGGGCAACCTTATTGGTACAACTCAAAAAGAACTCTTTACAATTTTCAATACATAAAATAACATCTTACAATTCATTTTTATTCTCAAGATTATAGGTACAACTCTAGATAAAACTCATCTCAAGTTGTAAAAAATTAAAAATCACATGTTGTCACCAAGTAGAAGAGCTCTACATCAATGTCATAAATGCAAGAGTTCGATCTAAGTAGAGGTATTCATATGGTAAAAATTGCAACTTTAGAAAAATTGCTCAAGATTATTGGTGCAATTATGGTAAAAACTCCTTTTACAACTCTCTTAGTACTACCAATAAGGTTGCCCTAACTAAAGACTTATTTGAAGTAATCGTTGTTTGTGGACCATGATTGCATTTTTGAAGCATTTAATCCCAAATTCCCTTGGATGCTAGCTTAGTGTAACCAAGAGCATGCTGCGTATATCCATAAGATATTGACTTCTGCGGGCGACTTTTGCCCACCAACAACTGTTGCATTTCAGGATAAGAAGAAGATTGTTTCATTATGCGCTGAATGATACAGTCTCTGACGAGTATGATGAAGAAGTAGATGCTGACCTCGAACTCTTGCATACGGTGAAAGCTCAATTAAACTCTTGTCATGAGAGAATATATTCATTCTTGTTAGGAAATTTTTGATCTTTGCTTGAGAGTTGAGCCTTGGTTTCTCTTGATCAGATGTATACCTGTAAATCAATCTCTCTATGTTTAGTACGCCAATACCTATATTTTTGTTGAGAGGAAGTCAATTAAACTTTCGTCATGAGAGAATGAATTCATTCTTGTTAGGAAATTATTTTTTAAAGGAGAGTTGAGCCGTGGTCTTTCCTTATGTCTGACTAAAACACTCTTTGTATGTTTAGAAAGAAGTCAATGATTGGTTTATGGAGCATAGTTAAAAGCCAATAGCATATTTGTTTCTAGCTTTAATATATATGAGTTACTGAGGCCAGACGAGGCATCACAATCCTTTTAACAATTTCATATTCAAAATCCCTATGCATGGATTATTGTTCTACAACTCAGAAATATCACCTATGTCAGTAATGTTGGAATGCAAAAGAAAGTGAGTTCTGACACATGAAAAATGTACAGGGATTGGTCATGTCGTATATTACTCCTATGGCCAATTCTCAATTAATTTGATCAGATATGATCACAAATTTCCACGTAAACAAGCTACAATTAATCATAATGTCCAGCAATGGCGAATCCAAATATCATCATTTCAAGTTATTTCACCTTTATTAAGATAGTATGATACGATATATTACAGTACATTATATTATATTTACTATAAAAATTGAAATTAAGTTATTTTTTGCCATGGTGGTAATGACGATAAATGAGATTCTAACTCTTTTTCAAAGAAACTTGTTCAAAGAAACATCCAAATAAGGAATACCAGAAGAATAGATAGGAACGGAGGTAGTAAGAAACTTGTGGACTTTGCTGAAATTCATCATAAATATCTTCAATCTGCATAGGTTAAACCTTAAAATTACCCTCAACAACATTTTGAACGTTGATTGCTTTAGAGTTCTCCATCACTCTTGCTTCTATGGCCACTTTCAAAAGCACCCATGTTTCGCCATTGGTATAGCACAGAGGTGCTATTAAAGGTTAATGTTGATATAGGATTCGATAATGATATGGCATCCGATGATGATGTATTTGATTTGGCTTTGCTAAACCCATATCTGATAGAAATACTATTCATCAATATTTGCCTATTTGGAGGGGGGCAAAAAAATTAATTTCTTTTTATAGATTGACAAAACAAAACTGACATTTCAAACCTTCAATTTGATATTATTATCCACCAACATGATGTATATTTTTTGCTAAACTTGATAAAATCATCATGTAACTTGATATTCATATGGTTCAACTTGATATTAACTTAATATGATAATACTTGCATTGAATTTGACATGAATGTTTTTTTTTTGCCAACAAAATAATTTTATTAACCAATAATCGTCAAAGTACAAGTTGATAATGTGACTAATTATCAACATCTCAATACATTAGATAGACTCTCCCCCTTACACATCAATTTAAATACTAATCAGCATTAACATTAGTGGCATCCCTTCTAGGAAGGTCTTCCACTAATTATTTCTTCACTTAGTATGCTAGATTAGTTACTAATTGTAACTAGGGGTAGTAATTTGACATGAATGTTCCTACACTTGAATTTGACATGAATTCAAAATGTGAACAAGTTTAGAGCATCTCTTTTTAACATATCTTTTTTTATTTTTTTTGGTATCCCACGAGGTTTCCTTTTAAATATACATCTTTAGTTAGGCTATCATTACAAAAATTAAGGGGGGTGGTGTAGGAAATCTAGATTACAGGAATCAAGCTTTGTGCTTTTTGCTAGTAAGTCTGCTACTTCGAATTCGCTAACCTTCTCTCGAACATATTCTTCCTTATTTACTCTATAACAAGCTACAATTAATCACAATGGCAGATCTATACCAGAATGAAGGGTTGTAAAGTACTATTTTATGAAGAATTAGTAGTGCCTAGCTAGTTACAGATTTGACCTCAGTGGCAGAAGCAGAACTTATTTATACTCTTGTGTATGTAATTAGGCTCACACCTTCAAGGATTAAAACCAAGGAAAATTACAATCACAACTAAGTCAACTAAAAATCTAAGTCAAACAACAATTCTAAAAGCTACTCCCTACACGGTTTCTTTTTAAGTTCATGGTCACTTTTTCATCAATTTTTTTTTAAAAAAAAAAAGAAACAACACGTACTATTATCCTATTATCCTCATGTTGAAAGTATAATTACGGGTCCATGTCATTGGAAAAGTAACATAAAAAAAAGAGTAGAGAGACGGGGTTTTTGGGCATTTGAGTCATTTATCATATGGAGCCAATCCATTTTTAGTATCCATGAGGATAAAAAAAAAACAAAATCGGAGGGAATAGGCATCACTAAATTCACAATTCATACCCGGATAGGGAGCTTTTTGCTAAAATAACAAAATGGGAGAAACTATTTACCATAATAGCAATCCTTCAAAACAATTTCCCAAACTAGTAAAAGATAATGTAAAGTCAACCTTTTTGTTTAGCAAAAATCAAAAGAAACGTTTATTTTTGAAAACAACTTTATTTGGTTAAGTTCACTTTATTATTTTAGTATGATTTTATTCATTTTAATTTAAAATATAAGTAATAATTATTTGAGATCCTATAGTAACAAAATTGTAAATTAAAATCTAAATGATGGTTTTTTTTTTCTATATTCAACTAAATTATGTTATGCTTATGTATACCTCAAATATTAAACTTTGAAAATTCTTCTAAAAAGTAATAAAATTTGTTTTTCTTGTTTTTTTATATATTAAGGTATATTATATAGTTACTTTTAAGTGGGTGTAAAATTACACCAATGTACCAAAGATATGTTTGAAGTCTTAGAACAAAATAAAATTAGTAAAAAAGTATTACGAAACATCAGTCATATAAATTGTTTCACTCAAATATAAATTTTAAATCAATTTTTTTTCAAGTTATGTTATACAAAATAAAAAAGGAGAAAATGCAACAAAACAAGAAAAGGAAGTAGATCTTTGTTATAAAAGTTTTTTATTCATTGTTTTTGTTGAATTTACTTTATTTTTGCTAGTTTGGAAAATAGTTTTGAAGGATTGCTATTTTTTTTTTTTTTGAGAACTACCTCATGGGTAGTTTAGTGCATTTCCATAAATTGAACAAAATCACTACAAGCCAGGTCCTCAACCTCCACTGGCCAATCCTCGATCCAAAAACGATCGCCAAAGTCATATGGTTGCAAAGATACTAGATGATCTGCAACTTTATTACCTAGTCTACGAACATGCGAAAAAGAAATAAAATCAAAATTAACAGAAAGCGAAAAAATTTCTTCGAGGACATAGCCGAGGGCTGACTTGGGGATAATCTTCTTCTTCAGTTTGGTGATGAGACCTAGATGATCACTCTCAGCCACCACACTTCTAAAACAAGTGTCCAGCGCCATCTGCAACCCAAAGAGCATGGCCTTCGCTTCCTGGAACTCCACATCAAAAGAGCCCTGTGCTGGAAGCTTTTCCTGATGCACCCCGACAGCCTGCAACTCCCCATCATGACCTCGAACTACCGCACCCCATCCACAGCCCCACTCACCCAACATCCCAGCATCGGTGTTCAATTTCCAGACCCCACAAGGCCGAGGACGCCACTTGTCTTGTAAGCTAACACATGTGCGCTCACTCTTGCAAATGGCAGCCCTATACGCCTGAACAAAACTCTCAGCACCCTTAAAGTCCCTGATCATCTTGTTCAGTTCCCCGTGCACCCCGCTGCACCTCGAGTTCCAAGCTACCCAACTAGCTGCTATGAATAATCCTGGGTCCGGATACTGTTTGTCAATCAACACTCGTTCCATCCACTCCCTCGATGAAACTCCTCTAGTATCCCAAAGCTTTCTGTCCCACTCACTAGCACTCCAAATCGGCTCAATGATAGGACAATCCACAATAGCATGGAGAGTCGACTCCCCCGCTGCTCCACACAAAGAACAGCGCATATCTACAGTTTTTATCCACCAAATTCTGCTTGGATGGAATTGCCCCGCTCATGACTCGACAGCCAAACATACGCATACGTGGTGGAATGTCAAGGGACCAAAGTTTTGGCCAGACCTTCAGACTCGTAGCACTACTTTCTGGAACACCCTCGTCCAGCTCCTTCCATCTTCGAATAGCATGGTAAGCTGAGCTAACAGTATACTCCCCACTAGATGTATATCCCCACATTAGACGATCTTCTGGCCAACGTGGACACAACGGTATTTGCAAAATTGTTTCGACGTCAATAGGAAGCAGTAGTTCCCTTAATAACGTCTCATTCCATGTGCCTGACCGCCCATTAATAAGTGGAGCAACAGTAATTGCTGGGTCGTTATTTCCCAGCGGAGTATAGACTTTAAAAGACGGTGGTCGCGGTAGCCAATTAGTATCCCATACCCTGATGCTTGCTCCATTACCCACAACCCATCTAGCACCTCTTGACAGGACTTTCCGCACCCCCCACAGGCTACGCCAAACATAACTTGGCTTCTGGCCAAGCTCTGAATTCAGTACATCACTATCCGGAAAATAGAGAGCTTTTAGTAGACGTGCACATAAAGAGGTTGGGTCATGTATAAGACGCCACAGCTGTTTTGCTAGTAACGCCTCATTAAAGGATTGTAGATCCCGGAAACCGAGTCCTCCATCGTCCTTAGAAGCGCACATTCTGTCATAGCTAACCCACGGTAGCTTCCTCTTACCGTCCTTATAACCCCACCAAAAATTAGTAATCATCGACTGAATTTCGGAGCAGAAGGAGTCTGTAAACTTGAAAACACTCATCGCATAGGTAGGAATTGCTTGGGCTACGGCCTTTATCAACACTTCCTTACCTGACCACGACAAGTATTTACCCATCCACCCCTCCATCCGTTTCCGAATCCTGTCTTTGATTGATAAGAACGGTTGCTTTCTCGAGAGACCAATATGAGTCGGAAGGCCCAAATACTTGCTATGTCCCGGCACCTCATTTACCCCCAAAATTTGCACAACATCTGCCCGGACAGGTTGCGGTACCCCCTTCGAGAAGCTCACGTCTGTCTTTGCTCTATTGATCTGCTGACTCGAGGCCAATTCATACCAGCTAAGTATCTCACGAATCTCAATTGCTTGCTCCCTTGACGCTCTGCTAAAGATAATAGAATCATCAGCAAATAATAAATGCGATATCACCGGAGCATCCTCATAAGATGTGTGTCCCGTCAGGCGACCCGCAGTTACCGCTCCCTGCAAGAGGCTTGATAGGCCCTCAGCACAAAGTAAAAAGAGGTAGGGAGAAATCGGATCTCCCTGCCTTAAGCCCCTACTTGGTACAAGGTGACCCGTGGGAACTCCATTAATCACAAAGGAATAAGTCACTGTTGTGACACATTGCATAATCACTCGTACCCATTCAGCTGCAAATCCCATTCGAAGCGTGATTCTTTCTAAGAAAATCCACTCCACTCTGTCATAAGCCTTACTCATGTCAAGCTTCAGCGCCATGTCTCCATTGACCCCATAATCGTTGCTCATAGAGTGGAAGACCTCAAAAGCTACAATTATGTTGTCACTAATAAATCTCCCAGGGGTGAAAGCACTTTGATTCTCGGAAATGATGCGCGGCAAAATCAATTTCAGCCTATTAGCTAGCACTTTAGTGGCAATTTTGAAAATCACATTGCACAGGCTGATGGGTCGAAAGTCGGTGATCAAAGTAGGCTTATTCTTCTTCGGGATCAAAACAACATTCGTGTGATTTATATGCGATGGAAAAGACCTCCCGTTCAGGATATCAAGGACCATTGAGCAAACGTCACGACCTACAATTCCCCAGTATTTCTGATAGAAAAATGCATTCATACCATCCGGCCCAGGGGCCTTACTCGGGTGCATTTGCTTGAGGGCTTCAAAAATTTCTGTCTCCGTATACTCCATGCAAAGTTGCTCATTCATAGAGGCTGTAATTCGAGGCTGCACACGCTCCAGGACACGGTCAAGAAGGACGGGCTTATCTGTAGTAAAAATTTTCTCAAAATACTCTAGTACGAGGCTGCTCAATTTTGTTATTTTAGCAAAAAGCTCCCCGGATAGGTCCATACTAACAAATAAGTCAATTAACAATCACAAGAAACAACTCTTACTATATAATCCCATTAGAGCAGATAACACGACATCTTTCACCTCTTTATCAAACAGTCTCAGTCAAGCAAGCAGGGAGGGAAAAAAATCAGACTCAGCGGGATACGAAATGAACAAACTCATGTCAGACAGTTTTAGTGTTAGAAGTCCAACAATTTCAATAATCGGTTTACCATTCATCCCAGTAAAACATGAAGATCAGTAAAAGAGCATGACATGAGGGGAGAAAAAAGATGCAGATATATATCAATAATTCAATATATATATGTCACCACATCAAAATTTATCTTAAAATTAAAAGATATGTTGAAGCATGAAGCGAGTCTGTACGTGTCATACGGAGTATTTGAGTATTTGACATTCTTAATACAACTCTAGTCTTCTGACAATAGTCTAAATACGATCCAGGTATCATTTCTGATCAATAGCTGGTGTAAATGCATCAGTGCACTGATACGATTTTGATCATGACCAGAATTTATCATTTATAGGATTTTATTACTGTTGCAAGGTGATCCAGTGGTGATAAGTCATAGTGTCGATTGTAGTACTAACTTAACAATGAAGGCTTACAGTCAGAGCCCACAAATTGCGACCTCAACATCCAAGAAGTGAAATCATGATGGTTTGCTTTATAATATGCATTGCTGATGTCTCAGCATATTCATGCTTACATAACTCCAAAGGTATAAAAGCACTACAAAAAGATAAAGCTCTCGGCAAAAAGAGAAGCCTCAATTTAGAAGTCTCTTAAAATTTCCTTCGAGCCTGAATATTCAGATTTTAAAATACGCTGAAGTGACTAAAAGGCTTACACAAATCATCTACGAGCCTAATTTAGATAGAATGTTCCTGTGACCAATGTTTCCATCATCATCTATGATTGATTTTATATTACTTATATGATGTTTACATGTTTGCAAACTGTACCTGAACGCGTAAAGCAGCAATTATAGACAAAGGGAAGCAAAACATTGGAAAGAAATTCATTGTTTCATACCATTTAATAAACTAGAAAACAAAAATAGATACACAAACTACAAAGGAAAGACACTGAATGACTGAAACATCAAACTTTTGCTTTTTTCAAACCCAAACCACTTTTACGAAGAGCGTACTAATCTTGCTTTCCCACATTAAGAGTAACAAATACACATGAAAATAAAACACTTACAAGCAAACTATCAAAAAGACTGTCATGGGCAAACATTTATATCTTCATCAACTTCACATTTTCTCTGTTATCTTGCTTCTAGTCACTAAATCATCATCAGATTACACAGACTTAGTATACAAAGGCTGTGCAGACCAAAAATTCCAAGACCCAACAAACACATATGAAGAAAACCTCAAAACTCTCTATGAAAACCTCATGTCACAATCAGCAAAGACAAATTTCAGCAAGTTTACAGCAGGAGAAACAGGGAAATATGCAATATTAGGTTTATATCAATGCAGGGGAGACCTTAATGCAGTAGATTGTTACAACTGTGTAAGTAAAACACCAAAGTTAGCAAGAAAGTTATGTGGTGGTGATGCACTAGCAGCAAGAGTTCAGCTCTTGGGTTGTTACATGAGATATGAAGTTGTTGGGTTTAAGCAAGTTTCTAGCACTGAGTTGCTGTACAAGTATTGTAAGGATAGTGTGGTTAGAGATACTGTAGGGTTTGAAGACATGAGAGATAAAGCATTCCAGGAGGTGGAAGATGGTGTGGTGAATGCTGGTGGGTTTTATGCAGCTAGTTATGAAGGGCAGCTGTATGTGATGGGACAGTGTGAGGGGGATTTAGTAGCAAGTGATTGTGGAGATTGTGTTCGAACTGCTTTAGAAAGGGTTAAGGTTGAGTGTGGGGATGATGTTCAAGGGCAAGTGTATTTGCATCAATGTTACATTAGCTATACTTACTACCCTAATGGTGTTGGTGCAAATGAGAAAGCTTCTTCTCCAGGCAAGTCTCTTGCTTTCTCTTGTTCTTTATCTTTTTCAATTTCGTGAGTCTCCTTGGTTTAAGCTGGTGATCGATCTCATGGTATCTTATACCATTGTAACAATAATAATAATTAAGCTAATGAGTAATAATCATGATGAACTACTGCACTCCTGGAAGGTTCAAGACTACGTACGTAAAAGGGTGAAAGTCGAAAACATAATTGAGTGCTAGCTCCCTATATGTGATGCTTAATGGAACTAGAAATTCGATTAGTAAAGGAGTTCTCTAAGATTTTCAACACAAATTAGGTGATTGAAACACTAGCTAGATGGCATTTTCAAAGGTGATAGTGGCTTGTGGCCCAACTTGACCACATTTTTGTGTTTCTATTTAATTAAGTTGTGATGACTGATGACTAAGGGAATAATTAGAAGGTGCTTAATTAAAGCAATCAGGATGAAGGTTTCTAGAAGTTTATTTGGTGACCGTACGAGAGGGAGATCATGGTTAATATAATCTGAAACTAAAGTAGGGGTAGGGGTAAGTAGAGAGAGTTGATCAAGTGGTAGAGAGCACACCTTCAACCCTTAAGGTGGGGGTTCGATTCTTACCGGCCTCAGTGCCTCATTTACACCAAAAAAAAAGTAGGGGTAGGGGTATAAACGAATCGAGCCGGCTCGGTGAGTCCTTGGGCTCAACTCGGGAACAACGAGCTCGAGCCGACCCCAAGATGGCTTGTGTTTCAAACGAGCCAAGGGTAGTATGCCTCATTTTGGATCGTCTTGTTATTTTCATTATTTTTTATGAGTTTTGTAAATATTTGTACTTCATAAATAGTGGATATAATTGAACATTTAAGTTAATATTGAAGTATCGACAAAAATGGAGTACAATTTTGGTAATATAATATCTAGTACGTTTTGTAATTTATATTAAAATGTTTTAAAAAAATTAAAATTGTCTGAATCGAGTCTGGCTCAAACTTAAATGAGTTGAACCTAAGCCTCGTACCTAGAGGCTCAACGAGCTTCGAGCCAAGCCCCAAGGTTGGCGAGCTGAGCTCGAGGCGACTCAAACTTGACTCGACTCGACTCGTTTACACCCTTAGGCACAAGTACCCAAGTAGAGATTGTGCCCGTCTATTTCCAAGTAGTGATTATTCCAACAAATGGTCCTAAGATTGTATTATTCCCAATAATTTTGCCAATAATATATTAGATGGCATATATTTTGCGTTGTTAGCAGACATTTATTTTTTTGACAGAATTCATGTTGTTAATTACTTTTACAGGGCCAAGGCGCAACGCATCTAAGACAGTGGCAATCGTGTTAGGTGCAACAGCAGCAGCTGGTTTTGTAGTTGCAGTTCTTCTATTTACCAAATCAGTTCTAAAGAAGAAAAGTTCCACACCCAAATACTACTATGGAGGATGATCATCGATCAGTTGTAGACTTGTAGTATTATCTATGTACATATTATGTCAATACACATTTCTTATAACATCTAGAGTTATAATACCACCGAAATTGTACGTATTGTGTATGTAGGTTTGATCTAGAGACTAGAGTTATAACATCTAGAGTTATATTTGAGATCCAAAGTTTACAATTTCTCTCACCCCCAAAATGTTTCATATTTAGTCGAATTGATTTACTAGATGCATAGATCTCATTATATATCTCTGTATGACTTCAATTGTTCTTTGAATGAACACATCAAATCATTTCACCGCGTGTAAAAGTCAGATATGGGCTGATTTTTTTCATTTATTTTGCAACCGGGTATGCATGGTCAAGCCGGGTAGACCGTGTATACCCGGTCAAACCAAGTCTGGTACCGGGTTTAGTTCCATGTAAAGGGATCGGATACCCGGTCAAACTAACCCTACAATATAACTACTTATTATATACGTAGTATATGTAAATGGAAGAAATTATGGTGACTCCCACAAATTGTAGCCATGGGAGTCACTATATCTAGTGTAATCTGGACAGTTCATTTTCAACATCAATCAATCGCATCCGTTAAAATTAACAACATTAATAAACGATGTACAAGTAACTATAAATAGAAAAAAATATGATTGGATGATTTTAAATATTGTAATAAAAAAAAACCTAAATGTTATTCATAGTTTTTGTATAAAATTTGTTGGACTATTTTAAAATTTATTTGAATTTTAAATTATTTTATTGTTTAATAAGGGATTGATGGATTACTTGCTTAACCCAAGTTTAAAAAGATTAAGGCTCTGTTTTGTTCGGCTGGTTGAAAGCTTAACTGTACTGAACTTAACTGGAAAAAACTAAACTTAACTGAACTTAACTGAAAAGAATTGAATTTAACTGAACTGGAATGAATTATAGTGTAAATATAACTAAATAATTAACTGGAAAAAACTGAACTGAACTGGAAGAAACTGAACTTAACTGAACTTAACTGGAAGAAACTGAACTTAACTGAACTTAACTGGAAAAAATTGAACTTAACTGAACTGTAACGGATAAGTTGAACAAAACAGAGCCTAAGTTTGGGTTCAAGTATAAAACCGTTTAACTAATTGGTCATTCATAGTGAAATAAAATATGTGTTTCGAGAAGGAAATTGAGCAGCTAATTGGATACCTAATTGAATTGCATAACAAAACCGAATACTAAAGATTTTACATGAGATGTGATCTATGGAATTGGATGATATTTTGTATCCTTATATGATGGATGATTACCTCAAGAGGAATGAAATCCCAATAATCCATTATTCTTTATCTTTTTTAAATTTAAAAAAAAATACTCATTTAGAGTCATTACTTCACATAAACCGTTTTCAACAATATTTGACCCACCGGTGTCCGGTTCACTTTTAAAAAACTACCCGGGTACCCACGTCTTGACAACGTGGGTATGAAGATGGAAGTTATATCCGAGCCTCCCACGTCTTTCATTTTGTCGTCACGTTGTCAATTGTCAACAAACCTCCTACAGTAACTAAACACTTTCACAGCCCTACTTAAGTAAATTTCATTTCATTCACTAGACAATTATTAAACTTAACACATTTCAGTGTCACTCGGACTCCTCTCTCTCTCTTCTGCTCTTCTCTCAGGTCAATCTTCTCTCCCTCCCTCACCATCTCTACTTCTCTCTATGCTTTACTGTACATATAGATCTACAAGTTTTAGTAATGAGAATTACCCATGTTTTCTTTTTTGCTTTGACTTATCCTAACTGGGATTTGCTTACTATGATGACTAGTGTTGACTTTTTGTAGTATCTGTTTACTGAGATGAAAGTTAGTAGTTGCAGTAAAAATGTTGGCTTTTTTTTGTTGGTTGGTTGCATGTAGTGTTGCTAGAATGAATGAAGTCACTGTTTTGAGTTCATTGTGTTTGTTGTTCTGATCACTGTCTTATAATGTGGGAAAATATGATGTGCCCAAAAAGAAAGAATGGATTTTGATCAGATTTAAGTGGAGAAGTCAAAAAACCCATGTGGCAAATGTTGATCATTAGTTCATTACTCACTCCAAGTCAAAATAATTGTCGTTTCCGTTTTGCGTGTTTTAACTTTGACCAAGGTTTATTCGAAACCTCTAAATTTTGAAAGTACATTTGAAGAATAATATATTGACGATAATTGTAGTTTATGATTTAAAGTAGTTTTATCACAAATTAAAAGTTATGGAAACAGTCTCCCGATTTTCGGGGTAAGGCTGCGTACATCAGTCCCCCTCAGGACCCCATTTGAAATGGGATTAACCGAGTTGTTGTTGTTGTTGTTGTTGTTGTTGTTATCACAAATTAAAAGTCAAAATGTG
>ONZK01002738.1:62955-91488 GCA_900322385.1 Pharnaceum exiguum | reverse complement strand
CCCCCCCCCCCCCCCCCCCCTCCCCCCAACTCACAGTCACACACGACACAATCACGTAGGTACACAAACAAAAGCATACACATTCCCGCATACACGCACCATGCACATGACCCACCTTTATCTCAAACAAAATCTATACACTATTCCCAAGCAGAGAACAGATATGTCAAGCAATCATTGCCAATAACAAGATGGAGAACACATCTCAAGGACAAATGTTTCACCCAATTATCCTAAACTTATTTTGTTATGAAGTCACAGGCGGCCCCATGCAATAAAGAGGAAGTCTCTCCGACTTAGAATGAATATATTCATAATGTTAAGAATGCTCAATCACACAAGGAACCTGCAGCAGCCCTGATATTTCTAAATGCTCAGATGCAAGATTCACAACAATGATATGTTTAGGTGCTCTCAAAACAGTACAAGTCGTAACAACCTAATTCCAAAGGCCTACGTCGCAACCCCATATGAAAGTTAAGTACGGATCATCTGCGGTAGAATTGTCCAGTATATGGTGAAGTAATCTAGAAAAAAGAGAGAAAATTGTTAGACCCAGCACTTTTGTGATTAATTGAAAGGTTTAATAGATTGGAAAACCCCCGCATACTAGAATACTATAATACCTTTTCTTTTCTGTCTCTACTGCACTGGTTACTTCACCATTATACTGCACACAAGATCTCATCTCCCACATAAATGCAACCACCAGAATTCAAATTCTACACATCAAATTGTTACCATTCAGTCATCCAACTCTACCAAGTTCCCTTTCATACCACTATACCCCATGGCACAGTTTAGTGTCATATCAAAGTGATTCTTATACAATGTCTACAGTCTACACAAAACACTCACATCAAAATACACCTTTCAACCTCACCACAATCCTTTCTCTAACTTTCCTTACTCCAACTATTTCTTCTATTATCAATATGAACAACTTACTAAAAGTCCAAAAATTCACCAAGAATACCACACCGAATTCCTTTCCAGACCAAAAACACTAAAAGCCCAAATATTTTTCTGATTGACCCTTGACTAGAAATATCAATGTCACACCACCACCAACAACAACAACAACTTAGCCTTCATCCCAAAACTGATCGGGCCGGCTAACATGGACCAAAATGGAATTCTGAAAAACACACAAGCGGGCGCGCACACACACATACACATACAACAATCATCAATGTGACACCAAGGTCAACACAAACCAGCAACAAAACACAATCAACAACAAAGCAATCAATCTAGCAATGACATTACATCATCCCAAGCCGCAGCGAGGTCTTCAGGGGACATAGTCTGAGCACGCTGAACATCCAAGATAGAACCCAAAGGCTTCCTTTCCAATGGAGAAAACCCAGAAGCAAAACTCGAATTCCTAACAAATCCCATCAAAGCTCCTTTCATAAAAACACTTTCTTGCATAGCTGCTGGCACTAAGATTCTGCCCACAATTCCTCTCCTCACTGAAGTTGCAAGCGATGATGACAGCCTTTGCATCTTTTCTTAATTCTCTCAACTTTTTCCCTGCAGTGATCATGCAAAATAAGCTTAGTTTCGGACTAATTGTAGTTCACAGTGGCAATTCGTCGAACAGGTGGAGGGTGTTGTAAAGATTGAGAAATGTGAGCGGGATACTTACTAGAAATGGAAAGTGGAAAGTGGGAAATGTGCAGCGACAATTGATGCGTACTGGGTTTTATTTTTCTTCTGAGATGATCAGATCAAATCAAATGCCAACGAGAGTGAAAAATGGAAATATTCACACACGTTGTTTTTCCTTCTTCCCTCAATGTACACTCTTTTTAAAAAAATAAAAATAAAAAGGCATTAGAAATCAAACAAGGAGTGAATACTCATGTTATTGCCCAAAACAAAAATTGAAATGTTGCGGAAACCGAGCCAGGCCGTCCGGTTTAACCAGTCAACAACACTAAAAACCTCGTGTTATAGTAGTCAGGAACCGATCAGACGAGTCAAAAACGGACGGTTTTGACCGATTTTCAATCGGTTCTTCACTGATTTTTAACAAAAATAAAACATGATATTTTAATTATTCTATTCTTTTAAAACTGGTAAAATTGACCCGAACACGTTGATTCGAATCGAATCACCCAAACTAGACCCGAATTATATTCAACCGAGATCCAATTTCAGCCAACCCGAAAATTTACAAACAAATATACTCGAAGGGGGTGTTTGGTTGGTTTAAAACTAATGAAATGTAACGGTATTGGTTTGTGTTCCCATTACTTGCCGTTTGTTTGGTGAAATTTATTACCGTTATTGTACATGCGGATAACAAATCAGCTCAATTCGTTACCACGAGTTACCAAAGGGAAATAGCTCCCAGCTTTATCAACACTCTCTCTCGTCCTCTCTTGTGAGTTGTGACCAACAAGGCAACAATGTTAGCCCGCCTTCTCATACTTTTAGTCAACTCGATCCATAACCTTCCACTATCTCTCCTCTCTCTATCAACATATGTCGTCAAGCCACCTACCTCCGGCATGCTCCGACGATCTCTGGTGGCCAGCCTTCTCTTCCCTACACTCTATTCCACACAACCTCCTCCCCTAGCTTCCTCCAAAATAAACTTTACAACAATTTCAAAAATTTATTATTATTTCCATTTCCGGCCACCGAACCAAACAACCAACGACGGGAGCAAATTACATTACCATTTCTCCTCTTAACCCATTACGTTACCATTACATTACCATTACATTGATTTTGTTTGAACCAAACACCCCTTAAATGTATTCTTAAAGTAAAATATAATCGACCGGAAAAAAAACCGAACCAAATCAACCCGACCAAAAAATAAATAAAAAAGATTTAATCCAAATTGGAACCGAACCACAACCGACCCAAACCAAACCCGAATTATTTGACCCGTTTGTCAGTTAAACTGATTCTCGGAAACAACCTCTCTGTTTTCTTAAACAGGGTTACTGACCTGAGTACCCCCATTTGATGGGGATCTACACTCGATTATTGTTGTTGTTGTTGTCCGTTAAACTGATCAAACCAGTGAACCAGTAAAAGATCAGTCCGAGTGATCTCCAACATGGGCTTTTAATTAGCCCAATGGGCTTCTGTCTTTCTTATTACCACAAACACATTCTTCAGCCCATCCAACAACTCTCGTCCATCCGATCCCCTCTCTCCCTCCGTTTCTACTTTTTCTGTCGACACCCTCCGTCAGTTATACTACTCAGCTAGTACTCCTTAACTCGTGTGCTATACAATACAAATACAATACCCTAAACACCACACCACACCACACCACACCAAACCCCAACTCCACTCTCCCTCCTCCTCCTCACCTCACACCCTTATAAATATAAATAAACCCTTTCACAACACAAACCAATTCTTTTCTTCTCTTTTCATTTCACTTTCCCACTTTTATTTACTTCCCCTCTTCGGTCAGTCCTCTCTCTCTCTCTCCTCTTATTTTCACTCTCCATTATTTAATGCTTATATTTTTCCTTTTCTTTTTCTTGTAATCTTATTAACTTGTAATCTTGTTAATAATGATAAATCCTAAGCTTGAGCTGAACTAGTTCTATTTAATTCTTATTACACTTTATTTCTTGATTGATTGATATAAGTTAAATTTTAGCATATGCTGGTTAATATTCATGTATATCTAGTTTTAGAAATTAGTGTTTCTAATTATTATTATTATTATTATTATGATTAAAGAATTAGTGGAGTTTTAGGCTTCGGAAGAAAATACAGTAATTTCCAATGCGTTTATAGGCTTAGTAATTGTTTTTTTCCCTGTTTGGTCTAATTTAAGTAGAATTAAGCTCAGTTTACGAGTTTTTCGATCAGATAGATGAGTTCCGTAAAATTAAGTCTTCAAGAACAAGGGTCTAAGTGTTGTGGAATAGCTCACATTAAGCAGTTTTCGATTAGGTTAATTAACTAAGAGCCCAAGATGAGAGAGTTGCTTAAGTGGTGGAGGGCACAACTTCAACCCTTAAGGTTGGGGGCTCGATTTGTATCAGCCTCAGTGCCTCCCTTTACGCAAAAAAAAATTAATTAATTAAGCGCTAGGTCAAGGGAAGTGATCACTTGGAAATTTTCTTTTCTTTTAGGGTTACGTCAATTGTCGTGTTTTTGTTGTTGTTGTGGTGGTGGTGGTGGATATTTTGTTTTGGTTTTGTTACAGTGTGAGTTGATCAAGGTTTAATGGAGAGAGTGTTCATATGTTTGGTGATGCCTGCATAGTGGTGTTAATTGAGTTAGCTACATTAACACTAGTGCGCCCTTATTCATATGTAGTTCTGGTGTTGTATGTGTAATGATTGGTATAGCAATGTATCGAGTCTCCTTAGGGTCATTGGAGGTTTTTTGTGGTTGTTAATGTTACCGGGTATTCGGATAGGGTGACGTGTAAGACCGCCTGAGGAACGTCTCACCACCTGCTGAAAGGGACGCGTGAGCTAACCTTGGGAGGGGGGGTCGGCAGAGGTAAGCTAGTGAAGAAGTAAATGAGTATGAGCGAGTATGTATTACCTTGGGATGTGGGGATGTTGAAGGTATTTATAGATGTGTGTAGGTATGGGGTTGGGGGAAGTTGTGGGCTACGGGTATTAGGCTTGGGCCTTGCTTGGATAGCCCACTAGTAGGAAAGGGGTACCCCCATATAGTTAACTTAAGGGACCATGGGTTTAGTCAGGCACCATTGTTAAAAAAAAAGAAGAAGAAAGAGTTGTTGTAGTAATTTGACTACTGGGTTAGGACTGATGTTATGTTGGATGTTGATATATGATGTTTGTGTTTGTGATGACTGTGAGTTGGTTGCTGATGAAGGTTGTATGTTTCTAATTGCAGCAATAAAGAATTTTTGAACAAGGATGGGTGATAGTGAAACAGACGTTACTCAGACTTCTACTGTTGTCGACAATTCTACTGGCGAGTATGTGGATGGTACCTCAAAGGTCGATGCTACTGTGACTGCTGTGGCTTCTGAAAATCCAGTTGATGCAGCGTATTCGGTTGGTCCTGATTCTAATTCTGCAGCCGAGGTATCACATGCTGATCTCAATGTTACTGCTGAAGGGGACAATAAGCCCGTAGGAGGAGAAGATGGTAATCAGTCTACAGTGGGTGATGAAAGATCTATGGAAATAAATCAGATAAATGATTATGCTCATTCGAATGGAGTTGTCAGCGAAGTGAATGGAAATGTGGCTGCTCCGACCGACATGCAAGCAACGGCTACAGAGCAGCAGTTTGAGGATGTCACAGGTATGCATTTGCATTATTGCATATCAATAAATTACTCAAATTACTTAAAAAAACTTTGTTGGCGCGTTAGCATTAGGATTAGATTTATATACTGTATTGTCTCAGATGAAACAGCTGTGGGTGTATGCAGAGTCGGCATTGTCAGATGTAAAATAGGTTTTGAGATGAATCATTTAGTGAATGTTACTGAAGGCTGATGGGTATGTCTCTATGTTTGTTGTATTTTTATACAAAGGTGGGTAGCCAACTTCATGCGTAGCCCAGCATTCATAACTTGCTCAATGAGATGTTTATGTGCTTCTTGTGGAATATCCATGACCTCTATCTGTGCTTAGTTCTTTACAATCTTCATTTCATAGCCTCGTGTGAATGTGTGATATTGTTGGGAGTATTAGTTAAACAATGGTCCATTGGGTGTTGTTGAAGATTGCTATCTGTGAACATTGTGATGCTAATGTGTAGAGGTGATGAACTTCATAATCCCCCATGCTTGTTCTAAACTTGTCTGATGCTCTGCTTCATAATTGTTTTCAGCGTTATCTGCTGAGGAAGAGCGTCTGTGGAGCATAGTGAAAGCAAACTCTTTGGACTTTAATGCATGGACCTCCCTAATTGAGGAGACAGAACGTGTAGCTCAGGTAGTTTATTATGCTATAGTTCCCTATGTACCATTGATTTTGTTGTGATTTGTTTGTGAGGCATTCTAAATTGCTACCTGTGCGTGAGATGGTTATTGAACATTTAAAATCATGCTGTACATTTTTAACTCTCTTCCTTGTGTACAAAGATTAGGCTCGAAAATTAGCAGGTGACATGATTTTTATTTTAATTTTTTGAGATTGAAAGGATACGGAAACTTGCTGTAATTGAAATTGCGAATATCTTCCCTGTAATCTCTATTATGCATTGTTGGCATATTGGATTTTGGAACCATATCTACAAAATGGCATGGCTGAATTCTTGAGGACTGAGTACTGTTTTTGGCTGAGATTTGGCACAATTTTTCTTAATTTTCATGGGTAAAAGCTAACAATGAAACTGGCCAAAATGTTAATGTCAGCTATAAGCCTATATGACTTCTGTTGAATGATGGGTCGTCCGTACTTGCTATTGCATATACTTACTGATAATTCTTTAATTGGTTGGCTTTTTCTCCTGGCAGGATAACATCACAAAGATTAGAAAAGTGTACGACGCCTTTCTAGCAGAATTCCCCTTGTGTTATGGTTATTGGAAAAAGTATGCTGATCATGAAGCACGTTTTGGTGCCATTGACAAAGTTGTGGAGGTCTATGAACGTGCTGTTCAGGGGGTGACATATTCTGTGGATATGTGGTTGCACTACTGCGTTTTTGCGATCAACAATTATGGAGACCCAGACACTATAAGAAGGTAACATTAGCCTTTTTTGTTTGATCGTGTTTAAGAGGGGCAATGCTGTGTGATTTTCTGATTGTGATTGATAGTCCTTTTTGCTGTCTAACCCTATTTTTATGTGACTGCAACAGCGAGCTGTTACGTGTATGGTGGAAAAGTTTTGGTGGGAGTTGCATTTCCAAAATTTTGTCTCTGATTTGCAAAAGTGTACTAGTGTGATTTTTTTTAGTAGATTTGCCCTTCCCAAAACATTATCAGGTCCTCGTAGTTTATATTACATTACCCTCTTTAACTTTGACAATGAGGTGCATCAAATTTCAAAAATGCTGCCGGGGAGATCTTGTGCACTTAAGGGCTAAGATAAGATGGCCTCTATGACTGCTCCGTTCTCAGAAGTAGTATATATTGTCAGGAAGGTAAATGCAGTACATTTGAGCCCTGTTTGGAAGTGTCCTTTGGTCTTATAGTGATCCACCATAATCCTGAACATTATTGTTGTCCTCCCTATTACTATGTGCCGTCAACATCTAAAACTGTCAATCTGTGAACTCGTTAACCTTAGCTACTGTGGTTTGTTGTTTCAGGCTGTTTGAGCGTGCAGTGGCATATGTTGGTGCAGATTACCTGTCTTTTCCTCTTTGGGACAAGTACATTGAATTTGAATACACACAACAGCAGTGGGTCAATCTTGTCATGATATACACAAGAATATTGGAGAATCCTATCCAGCAGTTGGACCGCTATTTCGCGAGGTGAATGTCTATCTTTTGGTTTTAGTGGGCATTTTTATAATTTTGTCGACTCTTATGATCTGGTTGATACTTTAGTGCATGTGGATCAACTTCCCATTATTAATTGCCAGCTGTTCTGTGGGTAATAGTGTCTGAGCAGCTACTTGCGTTTACTTCGCTTCTTTCTTTGGATTGCTATTTCATCCTTTTCACTGAAAGCTTTCTTCTAGCTTTTAATGATTAGACCTTTACTATCTTGAGAAAAATTTGGAGCCTTATTTTCCTTGTTTCATTGTCTGTTCTCCGAGGCTCATGTGGTAAGGTCTTTTTTGATTTCTGGCTCCTTGTCCCCTTTTTTCCTTGACCCTCGTGCAATCGTTTTTACATTTTATCTTACTGGTATGGATGAAAAATGTTTATTCAGTAAATACTTTTGAAGTATCACTCGCCACAGCTTACGCTTGTTCAATTTTCAGTTTCAAAGAGTTAGCTGGAAGTAGACCATTAGCGGAATTGCGGACTGCGGAGGAAAATTCTGCTGCAGATGCCGAGGGAACAGAAAAGGAAGCCAAGGAAGTTAATGCTGATGCTATGGATGAATCTTCTAAACCTGTAAGTGCTGGTGTGACCGAAGCAGAAGAGTTGGAGGAGTTCATCGCCCTTAGAGAAGAGATGTATAAGAAAGCTAAGGAGTTCGATTCTAAGATAATTGGCTATGAAACAGCTATTAGGAGGCCCTACTTTCATGTACGGCCTTTAAATGACGGAGAGCTCGAGAATTGGCATAACTACTTGGATTTCATCGAAACAGACGGTGATTTCAACAAGGTATCTGAGCTCGTTTCAGATGATCATATCTCAATTCCTAAATCTACTAGATCTTTAGCTGTACATATTGACTTACAGTTAAGTATTATCCTGCTGCACCGTGTGCATTTTTGGCTAAACCGTTGGATGAAGCAACTTTTTAAACGAGGTTTTGAACTGAGACTAAAGCCTGCGCATTCGATATGGTTTCTATAAGGCTAAGTGCTTCAAACCTTCATTGTGAGTCAGATGCTTTGGGTTCATGATGTGTTGTATAATGAAGTACTACTTCTCTTAAAGTTCGAATGTTATGCATGCAGGTGTGTTCTTATCCTAACCATGTATCTGTCAGGCAAGGAGGGTCCCTCCTTTGATATTTTGGGGGGCCTCCCTAATTCCACCAATGGAGTATTCCTTATGCGCATCTCTTTCTTGATTTGTGATATATTTTCCTTTAATCTGTGCTTATAGTTTTCATATTTTTGTAACAAGATTTACTTTCATTTGACTCAGATCTTCAGGCTGTATGAAAGATGTCTGGTGGCTTGTGCCAACTATACGGAGTTTTGGATTAGGTACATTTTGTACATGGAAGCAAAAGAGAGCCTTGATCTTGCGGACAATGCACTTGCTCGTGCCACCCAAGTTTTTGTGAAGGTACAAATTCTGTCACGAGTTGCCCTTCTGTATTCTTTACAAGTTATATACCTCTGTAAGTAGGACTTGCATAGAAAGTGCTCTTAAACAAAATCAAGGCATCTCCATGAATGTTCACTGCCTCAGACTAGTGGAATAGCCTAAGCTTTAAAATTTCTCATTTGTTCATGAGTTACCCATGATGCATCGCCATGAGTTACCATGTTCATGGGGTTTGAGTTGTAGGCACCTTATAGCATGGTGTTATTTGTGTGAACAATAATTTACTACTGTTTAAATTTAAGAATAATCTTTTTTTGTTTGGTAATTAATGATGGATACTGCTTTGCAGAGGCAACCTGAGATCCACCTTTTTGCTGCCCGCTTTAAGGAAGAGCACGATGATGTTCCTGGAGCACGTGCTGCCTATCAGCTTGTGCACACGGAGATTTCTCCCGGCCTTCTTGAGGCCATCATAAATCACGCAAACATGGAAAGACGACTGGTAAGCATATATCTTGTGCTGTTTAGTCCTATTTTACTATTTAGCTGGTAGTGCTGATTTTTTTGTTCTTGCTAATACAGGGAAGTGTTGAGGATGCCTTCACTTTATATGAGCAAGCTATTGCAATTGAGAAAGGGAAAGAACATTCACAAATCTTACCCATGCTATTTGCACAGTATTCACGGTTTGTGTACCTGGTGCGTTGCTCCTGCTCCCAGCAAGCCTTTTTGTCTTTGTTATTGAGTCTTTTGTTGTTTCATCATGATCTTAATCACCCCATAATTCCTTTATGCTTAAGTGTATGTATGATGTATTTCTTACTGGTTCTATGTATTTGGTTATGTAGCCTTGATGTTTCCATTCAAAAAAAAAAAAACCTGTTTTCTTTTAGGTTTTCACGTGTGTTTTTTACGAGCTTTCATGTCTGGGGATATATCTCAGGCTTGTTAATTTAGATGTGTCCTTGATCAGTCTTTGACAAAAAAAATGTGGTAGATACTTCCAGATTGAGAGATTGCTTGTATTTGTATGTATGCTTGACCTAATTTTTTTCTTCAAGTGTGTGATGTGAGTTATTACTTACTCCCTCCGTTTTTATTTGTTCATCCCATATTCCTTTCTGGGATGTTTTCATTTGTTCTTCCTCTTTCCTAATTTGGTCTCTTTTTTTGACAAATTGTCCTCTTTACCCTTGGTTATGTATGTCTAATCTGACACACACTCTCTCCTATTTTCTTGCCTCCTTGCCTCCAGGCCCCCACCATTAAGGCCACTTTAACATTACCAAACACTACTAGTCTACTAACCAGTGTAACCACCGAGCATCCATGGCTATGCTAAGTATGTACTGCACATGAATAATCCAAATCCAAAGTTTCAGAAAGTTCCGATGTGCTCCTGGTCTTTGTTTCAAAAAAACCCATACAAAAAGTATTTCGGTTCAATTCAGATCTAAAATAGCTGAAAGAATATTCAATGGTTCCATTAATAGAAAAGCTACGTTTCATATTGGTTTATTGGACTGGTACAAATGTTCAACAGATGAACTACTGTTCCACCCTCAATTGAACGATTCAATAGTTGAAAGTTGAGAGAACGGGGTCAATAGTTTGGCTGTAGATTTCTCTGAATGAATCTCTCAATAGTTTTGGTCTTAGTACATAATTATGTGGATATGGTCTTAGTAGGTGAAGGGACAAATATTATGGGGTGCGGCAGAGGGAGGAGAGAGATAGGAGAGTGAGGCTGTAGTGCTGGACTGAGTAACTAATTGGGGAGAAGTGGGACCAGCGAAGAACCGAGAGATAGTGGAGTTAGACTGGTAATTTGGAGAGAAAATGAAGGGCAAATATGTCTTTTTTCAGGTTTCTTAATATTTGTGCCATTTTCAAAGGGGAAGAATAAATACAAACGGAGGGAGTATTACAATTTGGCAACTTTTATTGTTAGAATCCTCTGTTGCTGGTAGTCATTGTAGTCTGGTCTACCTTGATGAATCTTAAGTCTTAAGTTACAGGTTTCATGCCCGTAATGTGCTGAAAGTATTGTTTGTCTTCTCTTTTTTCTTCTAGGTTTGTGGAAATACGGAAAAAGCTCGCGATATACTTGTTGGAGCGCTTGAGCATGTTCAAGTGTCGAAACCACTGCTAGAGGTAACTCTTTGTCAGTGCCTTATTTAGTAAATCTGGTGTCACTGTTGTGGGGTTGGGACAGACTTAACTACTTAAGCCTAGAGATGGGGAAGGAATCCTCTAGAACACTTCCAAGCTCCAACCCTGTCTCAATTTAAACATGTAGAATGAAACTCTGAGTGTGTACCTCAGTTGGTAAGACCTCTGAGATCTATTCCAGACGTCCCGTGTTCAAGTCTCCTCAGGGCCATGAGAGGTTTTCCTGGTTGTTAACTTCAGGCGTGCAAAGCCTGGATTACCCATGTTATCTTAGAAAGCAAAAAAAAAATTAGAATGTAGAATACTTCTCTGCTTAACATTACGTTTGTCCAACATGCAGGCCTTGATACATCTAGAGGCGATACAATCACTTCCAAAGCGGATTGATTACTTAGATTCCTTGGTTGACAAGTTCCTTACTCCAGGACCCGATAATTCAGATGCTGCAAGTGTACTTGATAGAGATGAATTGTCAAGCATATATATGGAGGTAATTTGAACTCTTGGTTACATGTGATTCTGTTAGCCTGGTGTTGGCGCATGCATTATGCCACCATAGTAGCAGCAGTAGTTAGGTTTTTGGATTATCCATTTAGTTTCTTTAACTTGAGCTGTCCGTCTTATGCTGGTGGCTAATAATGGTATTCGATAAGGATGTGTGTGCCTGTGTGTGATGAGCAGAATAATCAGTTTGCTAGGAATTAAGCATCAATCAATATCTTCTAGTTCCTCTCAGTTTAAATAAAAAAATTATATTCTGTTGAAGTCACATGGAAGGTTTTGGTGAATTGTATGATTGGTTTACTGGAGCTCCCTCGGGGGAAAAAAGAAAAAAGAGGATTGATTTACTGGAGCTCAGCTGAATCATTTTCTTGACAGGATTTCTACCTAACGTCGTGAGATATTTGTTTCATGAAATTAGAGGGCTGAAGCTGATGTGATATGTGCATTGTAATTTTTCTGATTTATTGTGCGCTTTCTGCAGTTCCTAGGTCTATTTGGTGATGTACAAGCCATCAAGAAGGCTAAGGATCGGCATGCTAGATTGTTCTTGAGGCACAGAAGCTCTGTGGAATCAAGAAAGCGCCGTGCTGATGATTTTGTGACTTCGGATAAAGCGAAGCTGGCAAAATCTGATTCTGCTGTTCCATCAACTACCGCATCAGTAGCTGGAGCTTATCCGACTGGTCAAAATCAGTGGGCCTCTGGCTATGGTGCACAGCCTCAATCCTGGCCGGCTGCCCCGCAAGCTCAAGGGCAGACATATAACCCTGGCTATGCGCAGCAGGTACAGTATTATCTTGTATAAAATCTTGAATATATTTGATATTAATCTATGAGCGTTCTGTTATATGGTATCTTAATGCTCATATTCTAATTCTTTTTTCTCTCTTTCCTCTGTATTATTTTGATTTTACAGACTGCATATAGTGGATATTATGGAGGCACCTACCCTCCTCAACCAGTGGTGGCACCTGTGCCTCAAACACCTGCATATGGAGCCTACCCTTCAACTTACCCAGCACAGGTATCAAGCTACTGTTTCTTTTTACAAAATGGTTCGAATTGCTTATGGAGTACTCTGCCACAAGTTCTACACATGTGGTGGTTTTATCATGTTGTGAAAGCCGCATCAAATATTTTTATTATAGGTTGTCAAGTTGAGGATGAGTTAATCTGTAATTTGAGTTTCTCTTTTGTTTGTAGGCTTATCCGCAGCAAACATATCAGGCACCCATGGCAGCAGCTGCAACTCCTGCTGTGCAACAACCTACCGCTGCTGCCCCCCAGCCATATTATGGTTACACCTATTAAAATGCTCGGATCATTCAATTGTGTGATGTGGAGTGATCTTGAAGAATTTGCCGGGATGTTTGTCTAGGAAGGCAACTGTTCTGGAGTAATCCTGAAGAACTGCCAGAATGTTGACTTGGAAGGAATTTCTTCATTTTGGTACTGGTACTCGGCAAGAATGTTGTTTTGGGTATATAGGACTAGGATTTCTTAGGCAGGCGGATTTAGGAGAGAAAATTAGAGAAGAAACCTGTAATCTATTGTAGTCCCTTTCGTTCTTGTCTTTATGTGGTAGGATGTTTTGGTTTATATTATATAGAACTTGAAAAATAGGAAAAGCGTGTAGACTATGGCTTGTATTATTGCATTCTGTTAACAGTTCTTGTTGATGCCTATATTTTGCTTCTTGATCCATCAAATTTTCGTCCGACTGTCATATTCTTGGTTACTAGTAGTAGCAAAATTGGTCTGATTCTCTTTACATTTACAGTCATTATTTATACCACAATAGGAGAATATATGTTCTCCAATAATTGTGTCATGTCCATTGCCCGGACCCGTTTTATTATTAGTTTGAGTAAGGATGTAATGCAAGAAGCTCGTGTTTTCTAGCTTTGTCAGCCAGGATTTGAAGCATCTCTAACCTTGTGTCTAGGAACTTTTGGTGATTTCACTGTTTGGATCACATTGATAGAGTCACCATGGATAGTGACAGCTAAATAACCTTTGCTTTCGGCAGAAAGCAAGGACTCTTGAGTCTTGAATGGCCAGGTATTGACACTATTTGTTAATACCTGTGGGGCCCAGAAATTTTTTATTTTATTTAAAACTAAACTTGATGTTTCATACTTTCAACTTGATAAAATCAATCCTCATCTAACTTGATAAACATTAAGTTTGTTTTTTTGGTATACGATAAATATCAAGTTGAAGTATATGAATATCAAGTTATAGGATGATTTTATCAAGTTTGCTTAGAAATGTGATAATAGTTTATAATGAACTTGATATTACTGTTCTTAAACATGATATTACTATGTTGGAACTTGATATTGATGTTTATAAACTTGATAGTATCTTTTTTTCACTTTTACAACTTGATATTACCACAATTGAACTTGATATTATCATATTTAAACTTGATATCACTTCTGTTGAACTTGATATTTCGCAAAATAAACATTTTTTCAAAAAATCAGGTATTGACAAATAGTGTCAATACCTAATAGTAGTATAGAATACCTCTCGGTTCAGGGTCAAACTGCATAATGGAGCTTTTCATTCCCATGCACTCCCGCTCCTGCTCTGCCAATGAAAGCAGTTCTTCCATAATACCAGTTAAGTGCAAGATATTTTACCTGGGAGTGTCTAAACCGAACTATGTTACGGTGAAGCCAGATAGCCAGAGCGACGCTAAAAAAATTGAAAGGGAAGAGAAAAAATGAAGTGAACAACTTATCGCAGAACGGTCGTAGACTATATGTACAACCTCACAAATTCACAAGTAGGAGAGATAAGTGCATAGGCACTGATTTAAGGTGCTTATAGGGTATGAAAACCTTCCAACACTTCTTATTTTGGTGAAGTTGTTGAAAATGAGTACTTCAATGTAGCAATGGGTCAATCTCGGAAACAACCTCTCTGTTTTCTTAAGGGGTATGGTTGCGTATATCCCGACCCCGAGCACCCCCATCTAATGGGGATATACTCGATTATTGTTGTTGTTGTATAGGGTCTTCTGTTCAATTTTTTTGAATGGGGCCTTCTGTTCAAATTACGAATTGCTATGTGTTCTCTTCTTTAATACAGACTATACAGTAGTAATCAGAACTCTGCAAAAAATGTTTAAGGTATCCTGATTTTTTTTCTATTTTTAATACGAGTACATGATTGTCAATATTGCTACAATAGTTTTAATTTTACATAATTAATTATATTTATCGTGAGATAAATGGAGCAACAAACTTATTATCTTTTTTTATGGCAACTGCTCATGCAGCTTCGTCTAATCATAATTTAGAGTTTGCAACAATTCTTATGGAGTTCTTATGCCTAATCAATTAAGGATATTTTTTTTCGAGATAAGAGTTCCCTAAATACCTCTAGTCTAGCCTACACCAGGTGTATGGATACACCCGCTAGGTGGCACTTTCTAGTAAAAAGAAAAAAAATGAAAAAAATGTGGCTAAAAGTCAGGTAATAGTTCGGAGACATTAGTCATATAAAAGATCTCACTAGTCATATTCCTATTAGTCATTAGTCATATAAAAAGACTCACTAGTCATTAGTCACGTAAAAATGGCTATCAGTCATCCATGTTAATTTTTAAATTAAAATGATGACGTGTCAGTAGACTTGTGTACTCTATCTTTTGATTAAGCATAAACTAGCGTACTTGGTCAAAATAGTTTTTTGGTTGATAGAAAATTCTCCAATTCTTAGGTACACCGGGTGTTCGGGTACACCCTGTGAATTATAACTAATATTACAACATATATCATTAGTCACATTTTTAATGCCATTAGTCAGCCCCTTTATAATTAGTTATAAATCCACAAGGTGTAGCGGTAGTGCGGTACACCCGGTGTACCAAAGACTTGCTGTAGAAAATTAAACTCGAGTGCTTATAAAAACAGTTGGCTTTAGTTCCTTTAATTTCCAGACCAATTATCTTTGCAAAAATAATGTCAAATTTGTAATTTAACGCAATTGTCTAACGTGCCTTTGGTTTTCATATTTTCTTAATTCAACATTTATCTATGAACATTAATTTTTCATAAATTTGCAATACTAAAGTCCGCAAGTTTCATTCAGCATTCAGCAATATCTTACGAAATGTGGTACTATACTATCTTCCTATAATTGGAGCACCCTGTGTCAGTAAATCTTCAAAAGCATTTGACTACTCTTCTTGGTAAAGTACTGTAGTTGTGATGTACTGTACTATTGTACGAGTACAATCTCCGTCACTTATTATTACTGTACTTCCCTGATGTTCCCTGCCTCTCTGTCCCTCTGACCTGTGACCTCACTCGACTCTCATTTCTGATTTCTGTTTTCACCGTTGGATCCTCCCGACAAGATTTTACAGTTGGACCCACATCCAGAATTAACGGTTTTAATCCTTTTAGCTTCCTTTTCACCTAAATTTATCCTCAAAAATCCCTTCTCCTTATTGACTCACTAAAAATAGAAACGGTTGTCCCTTGTGTTTGCATAACCGCGTTGAGTCTTGTGTAAAACAAACTTAGAGAATCGCTAATCTAAATTAAATTTAGCTAAATTTGAACTGCATTTAAACCGATAACATGCCGTGAATTAAAAATTACTTTTGATATACAACAAAAAAAATTGATTGATTTGAGATTAATATTGTATTTTTATGAAACTAGTGAGACTTTTATGAAACAAATGGATAACTCAACACAACTTTTTTTTGTTATAACATATGAGCTGAATTTAAAACATGTGAATTGAATTCCTTAAAAAAAGAAGAGAAGAACAAGTGCTAAATAGAATACACTATCTTCTTCTTCTTTTGTTTGATCGGTTACTTTTGTGTTTAACTTCATATTATACAAGTACTATAGTTATTTATCTATAACTAACTTTTATTCGGATTTCACTTATATCTAGTTATTTATAACTAAGTTTATGTGGATGAGCTAAATAACATCAATACTTACAACTACCTCGGTGCAAGTACACATAAAAATCAAAAATTATAAATCATGCTTTGAAAGAAAAAAATATGTGAACCCATTTCATATATGAGATTTAGTACAAATGACCCACCGTCTACACAAAAATTACCCTTCGTCTGTAAAAAAATGACCACTCGGCTACACAAAAATAACCCATCGGCTACACGAAAATGACCCATCGGCTACACGAAAATGACCCATCTTACCCGATCTCATGTATGAAACGAGTTCACACAAATTTTTATCTTCTTTAAAAGTAATTTTTTAAAAAATTAAGAATTAAACTATAGTTATTTTAAAATATCAAAAAACAACTTTAGTCTTAATCACTATTAAAAAATACTCGATTATTACAAGTTTACAAGTTTCTCAAAACCAATGTCACCCTCTCCTATTTTGGAAAAAACACGCTCCAAATATCCATGTAAACGTCAAAGATGATTAATAATTAATTAATACTACTCTAAATAATCCTCATTTTTTCAAAAATACTAACAATTAATTATTCATCACCAAGCTAGTCATCTTATAAGAAATAATTAGAATAATTAATAATTAATTAATACTACTCTAAATAATCCTCATAAAAGCAAGGCAGAGCAAATCTCCCTCACTCTATCTTCTCAACAGCAGTCAGTGAGTCTGTGAGTCAAGTCTCTCCTTCTTCAGATCTAAAACCCTTTCTCTCACTCACTCAAATCTTTTTACCTTCCTTTTATCGATCTCCATAATAACATATCTACCCAATAATAGAAAAATAAAAATAAATACAAAACCCAATAATAACATCTCATTTCACCATATAAAAAAGATACCCATTCCATTTCTCATTTTCTCATATCTTCACAAATACATACATACATACTCCTCTCTCTCTCCTCACTTTCTTCCCTTAGGGTTTTTCTTGGGTTTTTCAATTTACCTTTATTTTTAACCCCTCATTTCAATCAATAAACTTAACCATGGCCTCTGCACGGCCTTCTGCCTTTGAGGTGCTGTAAAAGATTAAATCTTTTTTCTTTTTATTTATTTATTTATGTGTTTTTATATTGTTGCTCTGTTTTGTTTTGCTCTGTTTTTATTGATGTTTGGTTGTTTTTTTTTTGTTGTTGTTCAGGTAGGGAAGGTATTTATAAATCAATACTACCCAGTGCTAAGACAAGAACCAGAAAGTTGTTTTCAGTTTTATGATGAAACTAGCTCTGTTACAAGGGTTGATGGTGATGATTTTTACACCACTTCTGACATCATGGTATGCTACCTATCTTTTCTTTTTTTAATTAATTATTATTTAGTCATTTATTTATTGTGGTATACTTGTTTTTCTGTTGTATATTTGTGTTTCTATTTTTTTTAAATTATTATGTGTTGTTATTGGTGTAGGTATTTTTATATGAGATTTAATTGGGTTTTGTGAAAAAAAGGTGTATATAACTAATGAACTTAAAGGGTGAGGAAAAGGGTCATTAATTAATGGACCAAAAAAGTTTTATGAAATTTGTGTGAACCAGTTTCACAAGGCCGAGTATTAATGACATGAAAATGTTAATTAATGACCCCTCGGGTGGTCTTTAATGACTCCCCGATGGCCATTAGTAACTCCCTCCTATATATGAAACGGTTTACAGAAATTTTTATGAAAAAGTTTACCATGGAGAAAAAAGGGTATAAGAATGGACTTCTTGTATAACCTAATATATTTATACCCCCGTTGCACACAAATGTTTCCATTCGTGATATTGGTTGAAAAGACACGTGGGTATTTTTAATCATCTCGATAAGTAAATTAATTTAAGTGTCAATTGGAAAATTAGGATGAATCGAGTGGATTTTTTGTGGGTATTGTTAGTTGCTACCTAAGTGAATAGTTTTTTGGATAATAAGATATTAGGAAAAGTGGACCGAATTTGCGAGTGGGTTTTTTGTTAGTTACTCCCCGTAGAAATGGTTTTTAGAATAAAACTAGAGAATTTTGTGAAATGTTGGGAAAAAATGACTGAAGTTGACAGTGGGTGTAAGTTACTGCCTAAATGAATAGATTTTGGGGTTAAGATTTTGGAATAAATAACATCAATCCCCTCGATTTGTAAAAGATGTTGTGGGTGTAACTGTGGTATCTGGAAGAAGGATGTAAGTAAAAGCTTTTAACTTTTGTAGAAAAAGTATGAAAGTTGTTTGAATTAGGATGGAGCACTGGCGAGGAGGGTGTGAGTGACTATCGGTTATGCTGTATGTGATAGTTTGAAGCAACTGCTGTGGGATTTATTTCGCCCATTCCAGTTTAAGAGAACAGACTGATACTTTTGAACAATCAATTGGGGAGTGGAAATTAGCACTAACTCTCACCTTTTTTTCTGGAAGTTGGTTTAAAGGGATTCAGCTGATTGTTAGAGGTGGTTTATACAGTTCCGGGAATAAGGGATTTATAGTCTAGAATGGTGATAGATTGATACAGTCAACGAGGTTTGAGTATGACTGTATAGATGTGTAGTAATCAGAGATTTTCTAATTGAGTTATAAGGTGCAGTCTTCATGAAGTGAAAGTAGTTTGTCTTGTTACATACGTGCTTAAGGTTTCAATAGCAGTCTTTTTGCATCAAATGAAGCTCAACATTTCTTAAAAACCATTCAAAGCTTTGCTCAAGTTTAATTTCTGTGCCTAATTGACTTTATCACCCTCTTTGTTCTTCTTCAACGTAAGTCAGTGCTTATATTCACCTACCTCTTCTCTCACAGCTTGGCACAGTTATTTATTTAATTATTTATCTTGACATGTGCCTGGTTTGCATTTGTTGATGAATGCACACTATAATGTATCTTTTATGCGTGTTATCATGGGCAGGATATTAAATCCCTACTTATGTCTCTGAATGTTACTGGGATTGAGGTGACGAAGTTGACTTGCCAAGATTCCTTGTATGGCGGCGTTTTGCTTGCCGTTTCTGGTTTTATGATGTCCAAAAACTTCAGTGGGAAGAGAAATTTTACAGAAACTTTCTTTTTAGCTCCACAAGGGGAGAGGGGTTTCTTTGTCTTAAATGACATTTTCCATTTTAGTGACGATGTCCAAGTTGACAACCATGCAGTTCCTGAAATTCCTGAAATTGATGTTGATTCTGAAGTTCAGGTACCAAGTCCCCACATAGAGCAGCCAGGTAAATGTGAAGCTCTCTTGTTATGTTTTGGTGTTGTGATGTTGTATGTTTATATCTCTCTGCGGGTTGTCCTATGCGTAGGGTTGTCAGCTAATTCATTCCCTATGTGCCGTTAGTTGCAATTAATTATATCTGGAAGTCTGATCATCACCGGTGGCCTTTTTGTCTGTTTTCTTTATATTAGAGTGCAGTGACAATCCCTTCGGTTTTGCCCTGTTTTTAAAGGAAGATATTAGTTTTCGAAGGATGGTTATACTGTTATACCTCCAAATAGTCTTGAAATTGTTGTTATCCATTCCCCCTTTTTTCCTTGGGTCATTCAGATGTCTCATTCATTAACCATTGTAATATGTTGGGGATACAACTGCCCTGCTTGCATCATTCAAAGGCTCTATGTGAGGGAGGGGGCACACTTCTACCAAATGCTTTTGGAAATTAACCAATTTGAAATGCTGCCTCCTTCGCCAATCGATCCGCCACTGCGTTGCGTGCATGTGGACTTTGTTACAGACTCACTTCCATTTCTGTTACTTAAGATCTGCACATGTGGTACTTCTCAAGTGCAGCGTCTCTGCTTGTAGTAGTGGAACATGTATTTTTTCCGCTGTAAAGCAATCAATTTACATTCTTGTGGTGCATATCATTGGTACCAATTTCATCAAATCTGCTGATATGTTCTGGCAAAGTGTTGTTCTTGTGTAGACTTGTACTTCTACTAACGTTTGGCTCCAATTTGTTGTGGCAGTATCTAATTACGAGTTGGAGGAAGAAAGCAGGGAATATGTGAATTCTATTCATATAGAAGACGATACTCCTGTTGACAAGTACAGCCTTCCAGATGAACATCATGAAGAGCCTCTACCAGAAACTGTTGTCATGGAAGCTCCAGTCGAGGAGACCCCTGCAGTGGAGAGTGGTGCTAACCATGCGAACCACGTGGAAGACTCAACTCCTAGATCTATTAATGAGCCAGCTGGGGATGCTCCCAAATTATCATATGCATCAATTGTACGAGTTCTTCTTTAAGTGGCTATTGTCTTTTTCTTCTTCTCTTTGCTTCTCTCTTTTGTTTTTGTTAAACATGCCTATCTTCACCTTGTTGGTCGTGTTTCTTATCATATAGCTTTGTGAGGTATCTGGTACATTTGTTATTTCGTATGGTCTGATGTGTGATCCTTTGCCTACGCATGACACATGCAGTTGCGTGCAAAGGGCCAATCGTCACAGGCTCCGGTCTCTCACGCCCCTGTGAGGCATAATGTTCCACCTCCACAAGAGCACCAGAGGGTACAACCAAGTGCTCCACAATTAAACCCATCAGCATCATCTTATGTACCTGAAATAGGCGGGGCAAGAGCTGATGAAGGCTTCAGTCAGGAAGAAGGTATAGTCACCATCTATAACTGGCTTTTTTATGTTACTGGCAATTTGTTACCGTGCAATGCTGAGTGCCTTAAAGCCTTAATTGAGATTTGACTTGTTTTGTTGATGTTAAATTTTTTGGTTTGTTCCTTTGATGTGAAACATTTGGGATGAATGTAAAAGCGCTTTATAATATGCATGCCAGGTATTATTCGGAATTGAAAATGTATTTGAATGTTCTATAAACTCTAGTACACTGTTGGGCTTGTTCAGAGGTGAATCTTAGCTGTACGGTTATGAGAAATTTAATGTTCATTTGTTCTTGGGTCTATATAAACCTATCTAATAGCATCAATCGTTGATGATTTAAATCCATCATGAATGTGGGAACAAATGCTTTAAGATGTACGTGTATTTGGCAGTCCGATTCCAAATGTAGAGCAATCCTGTTATCGGCGTTGCTTAATTCTTTAGATAACTCGCTGGAAGAGTTCATGATATTCTATTTCACTTCTTTGATTGCATTTTGCTGGTGATTATTGTTCAGTACCTTAAGTTGAAATCTTTTGCTTATGGAGATCGTCTTTTATTTATCACTTGTGCTGCACGTACCCTATGTTTGGTTTCTAAGGTCAAGTTGTACCTTTTCCATTGATTTGTGTGAAATCTTGAGCTTATGGATTTGTGCCTAATTAAATGTTTTATGGTGTCAGATTGTGTCTTTAAATGTTTCTGTGGTGATGTTGTATTTCCTGTCATCTTCTGGGGGGTGAACTACTACGGTTTTACCTTATGAAATGTTAGTTTGTTACTGTTCGATATTGAGCACCGGTCGTGTTTGTTGAATAGTTGTTTTTCTCATCTCCCTATATAAATACACAGGGGAGCTGACATCTGTTTATGTGAGGAACTTGCCTCCAACTGTTACCAACGCTGATCTTGAGAAAGAGTTCAAGAATTTCGGTAAAATAAAGCCAAATGGTGTTTTCATCAGGAATAAGAAGGTGAATAAATATCCAATCTTGTGAAGCTTATTTCTGAACTTCTTTCTGCAGTATTACCTTTACTTAATAAAAGCTTCCGCACTTACAGGAAATTGGTGTTTGCTTTGCTTTTGTCGAGTATGAAGACATGTCTGGGGTTCGCAACGCACTTCAGGTTTGTTCTTTCGTTCTTTCGATTATTCTCAGTACCTTTGTGGTTCTTTTATGTTCTTGTCAAACCCGTGATTGTGCCATGGTGTAGTCCTCAAGGTACCATAAATCTATGCTAGTAGTTAGCTTGTTAGAGTAAGAGCAGCGTGATAAGTTGGTGTTAGATCACGTTATTGCTCTTGTTTTGTTGTCTCACTGCTCAGAGTAGGTTATTGTCGGCAACAATAGACTACCTTGTATGATTATTTGAATTGTTCTCTTAATTAATACTTGCCTTTTTAACTCATAATACCTTCTTGACTTTCTTGTCTTTGCTTTTTGTTATTCCCGGGTTGCCGGCGCTCGCTACCTTCATCTGGTGGGATCGCTCTCTTAAACAGCCTCTTTGCTTCTTTTTTTTTAATTGTATTTTTATTGTTGCTCTAGATACCTTAATCAAGGGGGGTCACTGTGACTACTATGTGGGCGTTCATTTAATGTACTTGAAGAGTGGACCTTTTAACGATGTTCAAATGGTTTCAGTGACCATGTAGCTGGATGATGGATAGGGGAATATGCTTTCACATTCCAGCTGCTGGAAGCCGTTGTTGAAATTTGGAAATTCTATGATAGGAGGGGTGATAACTGGATGGTCTTGTTCTAGAAGTTCTAGAAAGCAGACTGCATTTTAAAACTGTTCGTATGCCATAAATTACGTTGCATGTATAAAATGCCGCAGTAGTATTCTGGATGAAGTAGGAATTTGGAAATAAACCGATTGTGGTGTGCCACTATGGAAGGACATTTTTTTTGTGTGTGGTGTGTTGTCAGCTATGTCTGAACTGAATTGTGGGCCTAACCTGTTAAATTTAATTGCAGGCTGCGACTTTGGAACTGCTGGGCAGGCAAGTTTACATTGAGGAGAGGAGAGCAAACAACACTGGCGGTTCTCGTGGCGGTGGTATGTAGTTCATTTTGTTTACAAAATTCTGCATGTTGTTTGGTAACACAAATCTAACACAGAAACTTCATCTGCTGCTTTATATGGTTGTGTTTAAAATTTTCCCATATCTTGGTCTAAAAGTTAATTGACTTGTCAACCCACTTCACAGTTGCGCCAAGAGGCAGAGGCCGAGGAAGAGGCAGTTACCCAATTGAGGGATCAAGGGGACGTGGTGGCATTAGAACCTCTAGCCGAGGAAGTGGTTATGATGGGTACTGACTACAAGAGAAACTATGGTAATGGTTTCCAGAAGCCTCAGTGAAGAGATGCCCCCTATTTCTGTTTTTGCTCGTGTTAGGGTTTTGTATTTTTATTTATTTGGTTGATTGCTAGTTATGAACAATTAGTTTTCCACCCCACAATCAAAAGGATTTTATGAGTTCCTTTTGGGGGCATGAGAAGCGTGAGTTAGTTGATTTTTCTGGGGGTTTTATATGCTTCCCGTTGTCCCAACTCTTTTTTATCTCAACGGGAAGCCCTTTTTTTGGGGTACTTCATACTTATTTGCCATTAGCAGATCTTTTGTTTGAATTTGTGCCATCTCAATTTTGATTTAGAAAGAAAGGATTAAACTATAAACATAATCTTTTTTTAGAGTCTCTAAAAACTATAAACATAATCTTCATTGCTGCATGTGTGCATTGCTGGTTACCAAATTTGAGTTCGATTTCGATAGCCATTGATCAAGTGAAGGCCTGAATATTTAGTTGAACAGCGCACATATAATGTGTAGTGCTACGGAGAAGTAGCTCATCCAACCTAACACTGATTATTTGACAGAAAAGCTTTATTTTTCAATCTCTTGGTAATGAAGACTGAAGTACACTGAACTATCCTTGCGGCTAATGGGATGTTGATAGAACATGTATATTACAATTTGGTGGATCATCTTTGTATAATCCTAACTATACCTTGATGCTAATCAAGTCGATACAGCAGTAAAGTTCTCGTGGGGAATTTCCGTTGTGCACAGCGTATCTTCCTCATCTTCTCTTTCCCAAAGAAAACCAGCATAGGCTGCAAGAACATTGCTGAAAAGTAGACAAGAGTATTAATGACAGAGTTGAAGGACAGGAAAATAAACAGCAGAACCCAGAAATAGGATTCAGAAACCAACCAGTCTTCTGGTGCAGCTTGAACTGCTCTTTCAAAGTATCCTGACGTCCTTTCTTCGTCACGATGTAGCTCCCAAGTAAGCTGGGCGTATTGTGAAAGGACATCTCCATCTCCAGGATCTATCAGTATTGCTCTTGAGTAGTACTCCTCGGCCCGGACAAGTTCGCCCTTTGTCTAGCGATAAGTGAAAGATTAACACTGGAGTATAATCACTTATTACCAGTGGCACCTCTATGTTCTATAGATTCTAATACTGACCTGGTGTAGAAACTGGGCGTAGTTCCTCAAGAACAAAGGATTCCCTGGATTTTGTTCCACCATTTTCTTATAGTGTTCCTCAATACTTGTATCATCACCTCCATCTCCGCCAAAACCTCTAGGCTTATAGTCATCATGACCACTGCCATTACCACCTCCAGCAGCACTGTATATGCCACTGAAAGCCCCAAGACCCTTTGCAAGATGCATCTTGGATTCAGTCTCTTCTTGGACAAAAAGATTTTGGCCTTGAAACCCGCTGATGCTCATATATGCCATGCTATTTCCTAAGCTAAAACCTTCACTTTTCATTTCCTCGTTGCGCTCTGCGATATCTTCATCGCTTTCCTCTTCATCTTCGTCCTCTTCATTGTACTGACTCTTGTTTGATAGGATAGTTTGCAAGATAGAACAATTGGGTTTGCGTTGATATTTCTTTATGGTGAATTCATCAAAACCATTGCAAGAAGCGGCTAAGGCTTCCAAGTTTCCCTCGGATTGAGCTCTTCGGATTCCCTTGGAGAGGGAGCTTTGCCGGTCTTCAGAGGTAACGGAAGGGGAGGAGATGAAGGAAGGCGACGAGGGGGTGATGAGATGCAAGTGTCCTGGAAGGTGTGTAGATTGTTTCTTTAATGTGGGTTTTGGAGAGTAAAACTCTGAATGGTGGCTGTGGTTAGGAGACTCCGAGTAGGAAGACACAAGTGAGTTGAGAATTGGTGTGGAAGCGCTTCTAAGCATCATTCTTTTACCAGTTTTTCCTGTTCAGAGAGAAAGGTCAGAGTATGGAAAGGACGGGTAGTGAACATAAAATTAGAGTAATGGGCGCAAGAGATATTTGACATGTTAACTTGATCTTAATTTCATGAAACATAAGTAATGAATGGCCTAAAATAATTGGAGATGTAACATTTTGGGTCTACTAGAAAAAAGATATCTCACAAAGAAACAATACAATTCAGTGTCCTTTTCTGCTTCCATTTTCTTTTCCTACCTTTATCTCGTGCTTTAATTTATATGTCTCAACTGCTTTTGAGTTTATGAGGGTGAGATATCAGCCACTTTCTGCTTATGACATTCAATCATTTCACATGCATGATGTTGGTATTTGTTGATGTTGGTAAACACCGGCCTAAACGAGGGTGGTTGACTATTAGACATGGGGCAGTCTAACACTTGAATACACTCACAATTCTTCAATAAAATCAATTAAGGGGAATGAAAACTCTTGGGCAGGTACTATTCTGTTGGATGAAGGATTCGAGCTGAAACCTAAAACCTATATGGCGTAAAAAAGCATATTTTCAGTTGTAAACTTGTAATCATTACTCCATTAGGCTATATCTTCCCAAACATCCCTTATTAGTGTTGAACATAAGAAGATGTTGCTCTTTTCTGAAAGTCATACAGTAAATGACTAATTGAAGTACCAAATCTGTTGCAAAGGTTTCTTGTTTTTGATAAATTTCTGTTGCAAGTTTTTGCAGACACTAGGAATCAAAGTCGTACACTAATATGCTTTTTATAAACAGAGAGGAATGGTGTTAGCTCATTTGTTAGCTGTAGCCACATTAGCCAGTAGCCAGTAACCAGTAACATCTGTTGTAGGAAAAAGCAGGTGCTCAGTAAAGTACATGACAATTTAAACTCCTTTTTTAATGAGCAGATCTTGCAGATTCATAGTTTTCTCTGATAATGTGCAGACTATGTAATATAGGAAGTCTAGTCTACAATGTACACTGGAGCAAGTTGCTTAAGAGCTTACCTCTTTTTCTTTGTGCAGGAAGCTAGGAACCCACCAACAATTTTCTTCTCCTCCCTTCTATTTATCTTGAGGAATATTTATGCCTAAACAGAAGTCGACTTTTTATAAGAGGGAAAGGATAGAAAACTGACAATATTTCTTAGATGAGAAATATTTTTTGTAGCCTTCATAAACTACAACGATATATATTCACATATAAGGCGGAGAGTGGCCTAGCCATATTGGCCCAATGCCCATGCTTCTATAAATGATCTTGATGAAGATCAAAATATCATTTATGATTCTTCAGTTCAGGGCTGATAATCAAAGCAACAAACTCAAGAATTTTCTTGGACTTTTACCCTCTGGCCAAACGCATTGGAGGTCCACTTGGAAGCATAACCATCGTTGATATCACAAAGTAGAATAGTAGTCTTAAGTTATGATGCTTGACATATCGTTTTCTTGCACTTTTGAGGGGCCTTGAGGAGCTTGTTTTGCTGTGTTGGCCACTTGTTTATGTTGAAAAAGTTATTGACATTACAACCACAAATAGCATTGATCAATAATGGTTGCGAGCTACTTTTGAACGTCGCGGCAAAAGAGATATGTAGTGTGCCATCAAATTAACATGCCTGACTATTGTACTTCTTATCATGACATCAATTGTATTATTAGTACATTATAGATCTGCCTACATTTTAATCAACATGTCTTTAATACACCGAGATTAACTTTACACCCACTCTAAAGTATCGCAGAAATTTTGTTACTTTTTAAGGATTTTTTATAGTTATTTTCTTAATTGGACGCAAACTTACACTATGACATAAATATTGATGCATTTTTAACAAGTAGACAATGTAGTGGAATTGCAACTTCATACTATCAAAATATGTTTACTTGCGTACAGTGGCGGAGCCACATACATCCATAGGGGATCATATGACCACCCAAAAAAAAAATTATACAAAATATACCTTTTTATACCCATTTTTCATCTTTTGTACCCTTGATTTTTACACATGTCACCTCAAAATAAATGTTCTGGCTCCGCTACTGCTTGCGTACATGATATTTGTGACACGTTCTTCTCAATGAAACAATGTAATTCGCAATCTCCGAACAAGATATCAGTCATCTAGAGTTCGTTACTAGGGAAATTGAAAACGGAGGAAGAGTCAAACATGGTGTACGAGCTTCTTTTTTTTTTTTGAGATCATGTACGAGCTTTATTAAGCATACCTTGCACTATATTATTGAAACCAAACAGCCTCAAATTGAAAAAAACTTTGACAAACACCATAAAATAAATTGAAAATTAAACTTCATATGAGTGATATGACCAAAACCAAATTGAAGTTGACACAAAAAATGAAAAAAAATTCTAGACTTCGGCAAAATGCTTATTTGAAGACTATAATCAACAAGCGTAGTAGACTAGCTAGTAGTACACTCATGCAAAATATGAATGATCTAAATACAAATACTTCAAGCTTATAACCTATAATAATATGAAATCAACCTATATTAAGCTATGTTTGCTCTCTTTATTTTTATTAATACCAACGAGATGATCAATTTCTTCTTTCTTAAATGCTTAAATAAGAATCAAGTGAATTTGATTTAGAAGCTCAACTTAATTGAATTTATATAAATTACTAGAAAGTAGAAACTATATGTTCAGTTGAACTTTAACTGAACTAGATAATAAGTTAAAGAAAACAAGAAAAAAGTCTTGATCGAAATGGTTATTTTTGCTACATTTAAGAATTAAGGTTGTAAACTCTTCCATAAAAAAAAAACTCCAAGAGATTTAGCTCACTGGTTGTAACTTGTAAGTCTTTACTTATTCAAAAATTCGTAGATTCATATCTCCGGGAAAACACCTCCTAAAATACTCTAAGGTTGTGCATCAATAGGAGGTGTCTTTTGGTCAAAGAAGTTGTAATCTCCAAGGCACTAGGTGCACAGCTTACAAAACTTGAATCTAATTCCCATCATACAAATACAATTCTTTTTATTAATGGACATAGGTTTCTCCCAACTTCTAAAAACTCCAGTTCAATTCAGTTCATTTACTTTCCATTCAGTCCAGTTTTTCGCAGTTCATCTTGTAATAGGGGTGATAATGAGCCGAGCGGCTCGTGAGCTACTCGAGCTCGGCTCGGTCAAAGCTCAGCTCGAGTAAGCTCGAGCCAAGCTCGGGCTCGGCTCGACCTCTGCCTTAAGCCGAGCCGAGCCGAGCCAAGTGAAGCTCGGCTCGG
>ONZK01002738.1:51068-62921 GCA_900322385.1 Pharnaceum exiguum | reverse complement strand
TAATAAATAAAAGTCATAAGTCAATATACTAATTGTTAAAAAAAATAAGACATTTATATTAATGGAAACTTTCAAACTTGTGACATACGATGTATAATTACACTTATTTATTTGGCTACAACCATTTATACTCCAACATTCTTTTTAATAAGATACAATCACACGAGTTTTAACCATGAGCTCAAAACTTAGTAAGTTTTTTTAGCTCGAGCTCTAAAACTCGTTAGTTTTTTACCTCGACAACATAAGTTCGGGCTCGGCTCGAGCTCCCTGAATTTTTTTATGAGCCGAGCCGAGCTTCAATTTAAATGCTCGACGAGCTTTGAGCTCGAGCCGAGCCCACTAAAAAAAGTAGTAAGCCGAGCCGAGACTACCCAAGCTCGAGCTCGGCTCGGCTCGTTATCACCCCTAGCTTGTAACTTGTAAACGTAATAAGTTTTGATCCCGTTATTCATTATTAGTTATTAGTATATAATTGGAAAATTCACAACATCTGGTTTCATAAACCTAAAATATTGATATGGTTTTGATAAGTATTTGAGTGTTAAAACAGTTGAACAAAAAGTTTGGTTATTTTCAGTTTAGTTTAGTTCAGTTTATAGTTCAATTACTTTCAGTTCAGTTAAGTTGGGGAGAACAGAGCCATATATATACAATTCTATTCAACCAATGTGGGGTTGATTGGGGTGGTAGGCACCTTCATACCGCTTAAGCGAGGATATAGAAACCTTTATTGAAAGACTTAGCCACCACAACTAGATACAATTCTACTCAAAAGGAGCCTTTAGCCAATATTTTACACGAGGGTTCACCAATAAACTAATGTCCTTCCATATAATATCACACATATATTCATTTCATGGACTTGGACCAATGCATGCAAAGAAAATTCGTTTGCATAACTTTCAAAATTCAACCAAAGCTACTTCCATTCTTTTCTTCCCTTCCACACACTGCCATAGTGCCATTACATCACATTACATGATTCATATAATAAGAGTTTTATCCTAAACTTGGCATTCATTCATCAATAATCACCAATTAGATTTTTCCTAACCCTTAAGTTTCCTTTTCTGTTTTGTTCTCCTATGCTGTCATCAAAAAGACCACCATGACATAACAAAACAACATATAAAAAAACAAATATTATTTTAAAAAAACAGAACAAAACTTTCCATCATCACCTCTTAAAAAACCCAGTTCCCAAATGATCAAACCTTTGAAATTCAACAAAGTTTTAATCTTTTCATTCAAATTTGCAAAAACCCATTTCATAAAAGCCCTTATATGTTGAGAAAAGTATGTGAAGATGTATTTTAATGATTTTAACAAATGGGTTTGATCATGTGGTGCCAAAACTTTGGAAGAGATATCTTTGGAGGGAAGTATTTGAAGGGTGGTAGCTTAGACAATGACAATGTTTCTCCTACCCTTCATGCTTTCTCTTTGCCAGCTCCAATTCCTCAATGGCCTCAAGGTACAATCTTTTCTCTTTTCTTTTCCTCTGTTTTTCTGTATTTTTTTGAGTAATTATTGGTGAATTTTGGAGAATGAGATGTTGGGTATTGGTTATTTGGTGTTGTATGATTACTTTTGTGAGTGTTTTGTATGAATTGGCATGTTTGAGTATGTGGGTTGTTTTGGAAAGACTGAATTTTGATCATTTTTAGATGTTTGGTTTTAGCTTTTGAGTGAGCTTATTTGAATATTGATCAGTTTGGATGGTTGAAAGAGTTGGATTTTTTTTGATTTTTTGGAGTTGTTGCCACTGGTTCATGTATTAGTGTACAAACAAATGAAGGAAGTGTGAATTATGACTGAATGAGGGTGAGTGAAATTGCAGCTAGCATGTGGTTTTTAGTATGAATTTTCTCAGTCTGTTGTGCATAATATGGCTTGTTGGATATATTTTTTTTTATATAAATGATCAAAAGTCTTACAGTTTCTGTTATTAGTTCAAACTGTAAAAGGTTGTCAGTATTGGAGATTTGGGCAGCTTTTCCTGCCCTATTGCTGATGTTTTTGTCATTAGGCTATGTAACCTACTGCATAATTTTGTTGGGTTCTTTTCTGTTTTGTGTCTGCACCTTTATATTTTGCTTTCCAGTGATTTTGGATGGTTGTGTTCACCTGAGGAGGTATCTTACAACCTATTAATGGTCTGATTATTTGTTTGGAATTTTGGCAAGTTCTTTGTGATGAAGTTAAGAGACACTGAAATTACTTCTGAACTGTCAGTTTGTGCAAAGAAAGCCAGTTCTGAGAGGAGTCAGAAACCTTCTTGTTTTATGTTTTTGGTTCCAGTGTATTATTAAGTGTGGATTAGTGCTTGATCTTTCTATCTGTTGAGTTTGTTCAATGTCCATTCCATCACTTTGTTTCTTCATGTTCGTTTTGCTTCCCACTTTTTCGATCCATGTTTACCTTTGTGCACTATTGTGTTTCTGCTGTCGCTTGATGGATTGTGAAATGGAACTTCCTGAATGTATTTGGACAATCCCTGAAGTGATAGGACGGTAGTTCCAAAATGTAAATTGCCACTGCTCTTAGCCTTCGGGATCTTCTGTTGGTGATCTTTTGCCTGGCAGGACTTTGTCATGTTCCATGGCTGGTTTTCCTTTTGGTTGCTATTTTATTTCAGTTTGGTATTTGATGATGTAATTTATTCATTGAACTTGAGTTGTTTACAACTTAGAGACTCAAAAGGATATAGGAACTGAAACCATTATGGAGACATGTCTTAGCCTAATAGTTTACCTGTTCCCACCTTGTTGTAAATAGGCAACCAAAATCCTAGACTAACACTAGGGTATTTCTTACCCCTTTGGGTTACCCCTGACCACTATATCTGCTAGGTAATGAAGCTAGCCATTCAACCATGCACTTTGCGTAGTATAGGATTGAGATTAACCAAGGAAAGAACATGTACAAAGTCGCCATCAGGTCAGTTTGTTGAAATTGTTTCTGCATCTCCCGTGATAATTTGAGTAATTACCTATATTACAGAGAACTAATCGACAATCTGGTAATACAGTGTGTTTATTGTGCTGGAAAGTGGCATGTTCCCCCTTTCTCTATATATCGGCTATGATACCCAATGCCCAGCTTCAGTGGACCTGCTCATACAATTATCCCTTCCCATGATCTAAACAATTAGTTTATTTCCCTACCCCAGTCCAAACTGCCTATGGATGTGTTTCATTAGCTGAGTCACACAAGCGGTCCTGAAATGAGAACTGAGTGAAAAAGTGATCACTATCTGCCTGCAGTTTGCATTACATAAAATTGCATAGAGAAAGTCTTCTGCTTGCGTGTAACATATTCTGAAGGCACATTCATGAAACATGTATCACCACCTCAGTTGGAGCTGTTGTGTCTTACTGTCTAGAGGTCCAGAGGGTTCTTCCATTATACATTACCATTTCATTGAATCTTTCTATGAATATTTGTTAGAGAAGTATTCTCTCATTAAATGATCCTGTGTTCTGGTTTTATTGTACCATCTCATGAGGAACCCCATGAATGTCATGATAAACCTTGTAAATTATCTGGAAGACCGTAGAAGTATGAAAATATTAGCGATGCATGGGTTGTTTTGGAATAGTGTGGCTGTTAGACCAATCTATCATGGTATTATGAACTTTGTCTATTTGTAGTTGGATGTAAACTGGAGCACTAGTCAACTCAGCTGACGTTGTGTAGGCCCTTGTATAACATTGGAATGTGTTGGATACAGATTCTCATTTGAGACCGAAGATGTACAATAAGCCTTTTCCTTTTCTTTTTATCAGGAGGAAGTTTCGCCATGGAAAGGATCACTCTGGGAGATATGGAAGTGGCAGAAATAACCAGTTTTGAGTTTCTATGGGGTTCCCATCTATCACATGACAAAAGCGGAGGTGTATCTTTCTATAAACCTGTAGGCATACCTGAAGGATTCTTTAGCCTGGGCCATTACTGTCAACTAACTAGCAGTCCTTTGAATGGCTACATTCTTGTGGCCAAGGCTTTGGGGTGCCCTGAACAGTGCAGTGGCAACGACTCAGTGGATAATCGTGCACCGCCTCTTGTCATGCCTGTCGATTATTTATTAATCTGGGTTTCGGATGATGGCATGGGGATTTATGATCAGCCGGGTTACTTTTGGCTACCTCAGGCACCTTCTGGTTACAAAGCTCTGGGTTTTATTGTAACAAACCAGCCAGAAAAACCCAGTTTAAATGAAGTAAGATGTGTTCGAGAGGATCTCACTGATAAATGTGAACGTCGTGGTATACTGCTTGATATGCAGTCAAAGTTTCGGAAGATCCCATTTAAGGTGTGGAAGACTAGGCCCTGCCATAGAGGTATGCATGGGAGAGGTGTTTCAGTGGGAACTTTCTTTTGTAGTTGTGAAGAAGATGTACAAATTGCATGCCTGAAGAACTTGGACCCTGGATGGAATGCAATGCCAAACCTTGATCAGATCCATGCATTAATTCATCATTATGGCCCAACTCTTTTCTTTCATCCCAAGGAGGTTTACTTGCCATCTTCGGTTTCATGGTTCTTTAAAAATGGGGCACTTCTGATCAAGTCTGGAGTACCAGTTGGTGAACCCATTGATGAAGAAGGATCCAATATGCCAGGTGGTGGATCAAATGACGGGAAGTTTTGGGTTGATTTGCCTTGTGACAACAGGAGGGAAATGGTCAAGCGTGGAAATATTGCAAGTGCAGAACTTTATGTTCATGTAAAGCCAGCTTTAGGTGGTACGTTTACTGACATAGCGATGTGGGTTTTCTCCCCATTTAATGGACCAGCCACCCTAAAACTTGGACCTACTAATATCTCCATGAGCAAGGTTGGAGAACATATTGGTGACTGGGAACATTTCAGTCTTCGTATTAGCAACTTTACTGGGATACTTCATAGCATATACTTCTCGCAACATAGTGGTGGGGAGTGGATTAATGCATGTGATCTGGAATTCATAGAGGGGAACAGAGCAATCGTCTACTCATCAAAAGGCGGCCATGCGAGCTTCCCTCATCCTGGGACTTACCTGCAAGGATCCGCAAAGCTTGGCATTGGGATCAGAAATGATTGTGCAAGAAGCAACCTCTCTGTGGATTCGAGCGAACGGTATAAGATTGTTTCAGCAGAGTATCTCGGAGGGAATGTTCTCGAGCCTTGTTGGCTGCACTTCATGAGAGAGTGGGGGCCTAAGATAGTTTATAATTCGAGAACAGAATTAGACAAAATAATCAAACGGTTGCCTATCATGGTTCGTGGTTCGGTTGCAAACTTCTTCAAGAAGTTCCCAGTGGAACTTTTTGGAGAGGAAGGTCCTACAGGACCTAAAGAGAAGAACAACTGGGTGGGAGATGAAAGATGGTAGCAAAACATTGACTGTTGTAACCATCCAAGTATGTATCCATTCTTCTATAGTTCTTTAATTTAATTTCATATTATTTGTCATCAAGAAGAAAAAGGCTGCCTCATATATAGCATTGATAGTAGAAGATAAAATAAAAAATTCTTCCTTTTCTTTTTTGTTTAATGGAGTTTTGTTATGAAGTTAGGATCTCCTTAGTATTTCACATGTCCAGCATGCTGATGGTAGTATTATTAGTTTCTTATTTCTTGAAACAACCTGCCATTTATTTTGGAAACAAAGTGGAAAAAAGAACAAGGAAGAAAATTATCTTGGTTGTTACAACGTAAATAAATTTAAAGAAAGAAATAAAGTAACTCCAGTAACACTTTTATGACCTATTAGAGTTCTCTTAGGTTTAGAATTCTTTGTGGTTTTCTTTTCCTGGTTAACTAGGGTAGCTGCTTATTTCTAAACCCTTGTATATCTGTGCGTTCCTACCAAACTACCCCCCCCCCCCTTCCTTCCCAATGGCTTCCCACCACCATGTCCGAAAAATCGAGAAGAAGAGGAAAAACAGCAGTGTCTCAGAAAAGTATAACAAGACAATACTGGAACTCCCTAGAGATGTGTTAGAGGATATACTATCCCGCCTTCCGCCTGATAAAATTGTCCAATTGTATGACAACTTCCTCAACAAGGAACTCCGAAGTACTATTTTGAGCCACCGATTTGCTCAGGTTTTTAGAAACAAAAATAAATCCTTAGCTAGCTTGTTTGTATATAATCCCATTGGCAAGATACCTTCCTTTTTGATACAGTATAATGTGAAGCTCCGTAAATATCATATTGCACCCTTTGATGTCAAGGGAATCTTTAGCATGGGGCTAGAAAATACTAGAACTTCACGTAAAGTTCTTCATTCTTTCGATGGCTGGCTTCTGATTCGCGTACGAAATACTAGTATTTACGGAGAAGAAACTAATTCTAATGTGACGATAAGGTTGGTGCACCCAATCTTCCGCCAGTATGTACTGCCTCCAGATGAGAGCGACACATATGAACTTGGAGTCGCATACAAATACAGCTTTGGATTCAGCCCAGATTTGCGCAAATACAAGGTGTTGAGAGTCAAGCAGAATAAAACATTAGTAGATGTGCATGTGCTTACCGTAGGAGATGTGTCGTGGAGAAGAATCAATTTTGGCCAGTACGATGAAATCAAAAGCCTATGGTTGGAGAGAGATCCAGTTGTTCTTAATAATAAGTTGCATTGGATTGCATCAGTCAGGGGTGAAAAATATATAGTTGGCTTCAATATTGCCAAGGAGACATTTGATTTTTCCTCTCTACCTTGTAAAGGTAATAAACAAACTCTTGTTGTACTTAATGGATTCCTTTATTTAGTATCATATGACAACTTTGCTCGTATGGCAAATGGAGAGATTTGGGTAATGAGAGAGGACGAGACTTGGAGGCTTCTAATTGCATACGAAACTGATCGATGGCTGTGTTCCTTCGAAGTGGTTCAAATTTGTGAAGATGAGACAATTTTGCTGATGCCTGGGGTAATTCCTTGGCTTGCTCATTACGATCCTAGAACAAAGCATATCGACCACTTGAAAAGCTTGAATCAAGAGATCGAGGAAATGATGACCAGCACCTACGGCATGTTTGCAATTCAGTTTGCTCCTTGCTTCTTGCTTCTTGCCTTCAGATGGTGTTTGAAGAATGTCTATTTACTAAAATAATTACTCCCAAGCAGTCATTAACATAGGATGAATTACAAGCCATACTTTGATTTTTATCTGGCTGAGGTTTCCTTCAAGGAAGCATCGCTCGGGGAGTAACAGAAACGTCGGGACAAAAAACAGTTCCGAGGTCTTATGAGGTTCCTGTCTATTACAGAGTACACGAGAAAAGCGGAGGTGTTCTGTCTATAAACCTTTCTGCATGCCTGAAGAATTATTGTGGGTGGCAATGACTCAGAGTATATACACCACCGCTTGTAATGCTTCGTTTCAGATGATGGCTTGGGGAGCGTGCTCTTGGTTACCGCAGCCTCCTTCTGGACATAGAAGGCCAGGGTTCTACTGAAAATATAATGCATGATTTTTGGAAGGATGTCGACCCTGAAGCTTGCGAACTGTACGACTGGAGTGGATTCTAGCAAAACTGTATGACTGTTGCTAGTACCTTAATCGCTTGCAGATTCATCAATTTCGTGGTGGAACTTGTCAGGGAGAAGGTACTACCAATCAGGACCGGAGGACAAGAACTACTAGGTATGCAATGAAAGATGTATTAGATTACTGACTGTCAGATTAACCTCTGTTGTAATCATCTACGTCTGGATTCATGCTTTATTTCATCCACAAATTATTTGTACGTCCAAGAATAGATGAACATAAAATTTATGTTAAGATCTCTACAATTCTTTTGTTATCAACCAACGATATTAGTACAGTTCGATTGCTTTTACATCATATATTTTTAATTAGCTTGAAATGTTACACGAAAAAAAAACAGTAGTAGAACTTTCGACTTTTGACAATTCTAACTATCAACTATTCAACCAACTGTTATATACTTCCTGCTACATTATCCGACTTAAAATTAACTCGTAATCTGTAACAACCTGAATATGTTTGTAATATTATTATATTAATTAGATTACATTTTTACAATTTAATAAAAATGTAATTAAAAAGTATTCTTAAGATTTTTTTTGAGACAAGTGCAGTGATATATTATGATGGAATTGTAAAGAACGGAAGAAAAAAACGACCAAAATTGTAAAATAATATAAAATAAAAATTGTTGCACCCGACTGCAAAACGTTCTTCTCCCAAGTCCAATCTACCTCTCGGTTTACATGTACACCTTGTGTATTTATAACTAATTACAATAGAGACTTACTAGTGGCATTAAAAATGTGACTAATGAAATTTGTTGTAATACTAGTTATAAATAAATACGCAAAGTGTACCCGTACATCCAGTGTACGTAAGAATTGGAGGGGTTGAGTTGAAGGGTTTTAGTTTCCTCACAACAAAAAAAACAAATCCAAATTCAAGAGAGGAACCCGCAGTTAGTGAGACAGACAGATGTTAAGAACTTGGGGTAGCAGCTACCCTTTTGACTAATAAGTCACCTTCATCTTTAAGCTTCTTCCTTTTCTTCTTCTTCTACAACCTCTACAACTACAAGGTACCATCTTTTGTTTCAAGTCTCATTATTACTGTATTCTGTCATTGACCAAGTTGGTATTTTTCATCCAGTGAATGATATATGGTGTTGTTTTAGTAATAATAATCATGTATTTGTGATAAGATTAGAAAAAGCTCATCTGGGTCTTTTTGATTTACATTGATATATTGTGCTGCAGACGTTTCTTTAGTGAAGGGAAAGGTAGCTCATTTTTTTCATTCAATGTGATAGTGATCATTAGTTTATGATTATAATTGGTGAACCCGTTTGATATATGAGACCGGGTAAGAGGGGCCATGCATTTGTATAGCCTACGGGATTATTGTGTAGCGGACGGGTCATTAATACCTAGTCTTATATATGAAAGGATGAAATCTCATCTGGGTTGTTTGGTTTTCAACTTTTCATTGAGATAGTGCAGCAAAGGTGTGATTAAGAAGGAAAAAGCAGCTCATGTTTTTTTAGTATTTTAATGATAATTGTGAAAATAATAGTGAAAGGTCATCTGGGTCATTCACTCATTTGATTTACTTTGAAAAGGCGCTTTGAAGGTTTTAGTATGAAGCGAAAAATTAAAGTTTTTCCTCTTTTTTTTTTTGAATGGAGATTTTTTTTTGATAGCTGGGATCTCCTTACTAAAAACAACCTGCCATATATTTTGGAAACAAACTGGAAAAAAGAATAAATAAAAAAAGAACAAGGAATAAAATTAATGTGGTTTTTACAATTTAAATAAATTTAAAGAAAGAAATAATAACTCCAGTAACACTTTTATGACCTATATTAGAGTTCTCTTAGGTTTAGAATTCTTTGTGGTTTTCTTCTGCTTCTGTCTAAAACCATAGAAACTTTTGTTACTTTAACTGTAAGTACCCACCAAACTACCCCCAACACCACCACAAACAATGGCTGCCCACCAAAGTGTCCAAAAAATCGAGAAGCATAGGAAAAACAACAGTGTCCCAGAAAAGAATAACAAGACCATACTGGAACTCCCTAGAGATGTGTTAATGGAGATAATATCCCGACTTCCGACGGATGAAATTTTCCAATTGTATGGTAACTTTCTCAACAGGGAACTCAGAAGTACTATTTTGAGTCAGCAATTTGCTCAAGTATTCAGAAGCAAAAATAAATCCTTGGCTAGCTTATTTGTATATAATACCTTTAGCATGAACGCTTCCTGTTTGGTACAGTATAATGTGAAGCTCCGTAAATGTTATGCTGCACCCTTTGATTTCAAGGGAATCTTTAGCAAGGTGGTAGGAAATTGTAGAGTTTCAATTACAGACGTTCTTCATTCTTACGATGGCTGGCTTCTGATTCGCGTTGCTACTAGTAATTGGAATGTGTCTTTCAGGTTGGTGCACCCAATCTTCCGCCAATATGTACTGCCTCCAGATGAGAGCGTACTGCCCCCATTAGATAAGAGCGACACAGATGAACCTTTTAGAGTTGAACACAAATACGGCTTTGGATTCAGCCCAGACTTGCGCAAATACAAGGTGTTGAGAGTCAAGCAGATTAAAACATTAGTAGATGTGCATGTGCTTACTGTAGGAGATGTGTCGTGGAGAAGAATCAATTTGGGTAAGTATGATGAAATCAAAAGCCTATTGTTGGAGGGAGATCCAGTTGATCTTAATAATACGTTGCATTGGGTTGCATCAGCCAGGGGTGAAAAATATGTTGTTCTCTTCAATATTGCCGAGGAGACATTTGATTTAGCATCTCTACCTTGCAAAGGTAATACACACAAACAAACTCTTGTTGTGCAAAATGGATTCCTTTATTTAGTACCATATGACTTCTTAGGTCGGGCAAATGGGGAGATTTGGGTAAAGAGAGAGGACGAGACTTGGAGGCTTCTAATTGCATACGAGTACAAAACTGATCAATGGGAGAGTTCCTTCACAGTGGTTCAAATTTGTGAAGATGAGACAATTTTGCTGCTGCCTTGGGGAAGTCCTAGGCTTGTTCATTACGATCCTAGAACTAAGCATATGGACGACTTGAAAAGCGTCAATGAAGAGATCAATAAAATGATTAATGACCCCAACGGCATGCGTGCAATTCAGTTTGCTCCTTGCTTCTTGCCTTCAGAAGGTGTTTGAAGAATGTCTATTTCCTGGTGGAACTTGTCAGGGAGAAGGTACTCTACCAATCAGGAGGACAACAGCTACTAGGTCTAGGTAATCCAGTGAAAGATGGTATCAGATTACTGGCTATCAGATCAACCTCTGTTGTAATTCTGTTGTAATCATCCATGTATTTATTCATAATTCATGTCTGCCTGATCAATCAATGAGCATAAAATCTATGTTCTGATCTTGAGAGATCTCTACAATTCTTTTGTTATCAACCAACCATAAGTAGTACTTGTTGTTTGGTGCGCTTGAAATATTACACGAGTAGAAGTATAACTTTTTACTTTTATTCTTGAAACTATCAACCAACTATTAGATGCTTTCTGCTCCATTCTTGAACCATCTGCTACATTGTTCCGGTGACTCGACTCAAGAAAATCGGATTTCACTCATCTCAAAAAAATCGGATTCCACTAAGGTCTCATCTGGATTGCGGGTAATTATGGGTTAATGAGCGTGAAAAATAGAAGAATATAGAGGACGATGGTAGTTGGGGCAAGTGGTCAATGGAAGAAAGTAAATGAGAGAAAGTAATCATTCCTCCACAATTGGTACTTGGTAGTAAGTAGTAACCCATTAAACCCCTCTTCAACCACCACCACATCCACCTCTTTTCCTATTAAAATTCATCATATTTCCCCTTAATCATTATCTCCAATATAGGCATGGCCTAAGGAAAGTCGACCTGAAAATATCACTTTGGCTTTGGAGTTTTTGAGTTAATAAATTTATTTCTCTCTATCAAACTACAATGTTTATGTAAATTTTTTGTCATTTTTGTTTCATTTTGTATGAGATATCAAGTTTAAAATTTTTAAGAAACAATATTATTTTTTATTAAAAATATCCAATATTAAAATACCTCTAAAAAAATTAAATAAATATTAAATTATTAATATAAAATATAATGGCCAAAGCTGTCGGGTCAACCCAATCCAAATACTTTGAGTATATCAACTGTTTTACTAATTTGACTCCCTTAGTACCCCATCGGAATTTTACTGGGATTGTTGTTATTTTTCTAATTTGACCAATTATATTAATTAATTTATATTTTCACAATTGTAAAAAAAATGCAATAATATTTAAAGTATTTTTGAAATATAGTCTAATGAGTATAACAATAAAAATAATAAAAAC